>JAMZAV010017051.1:0-39225 GCA_024449915.1 Sweltsa coloradensis | reverse complement strand
AAAAATTTCGGGAAAATTCGAAATATCATGAGAAATATTCTTTGATTGTACCCAAAACTTGGCAGATCTAGTTCAGAGATTTTGATGTCCCCTCCAATTTCATAAAGATCACATACGCTGTTTGTCCGGTAGACAGCAAACAATCAGACAAAACAAAACAAACAAACAAAATAACACCCGAGCCATTTTTTCAGGGTAGTGAAATTTGAAGTCTTTGCTTCGCTCATCCAACAACAGCTAATTAAAAGTTATGCTAACCCCCGACGCATTTTATTCCAAAGAATGAAATACTAGGTATAAGATTGTGTTAAGGCCGAGGCCTGAGGTAGAAAAATAGTGGACTGTAAATTTTAGAAATAATGAATCGAAGTAAAACTTACCCAGATTGTTGTATGGGCTTGAGATAACGTAGCCAGTAAGTGGGCGGCGCAGTGGGCTAAAGTTGGGAGTGCCCACCGCAGGAGATAGAAAAAAGATTAAAGAACTCGAGTTAAAGAAGAAGAAGATAGGAAGAGTAAATGCCTGCGCAAGATGTTGAGCCAGGACAGCAACGGAAGAGAAACTCGAAGGAGGCGTGGCAGACAGCGCAGCAACGGACTTGAAGTAATGGAGAACTGACAGATTGAAAATAACTGATCACTGTTTGCACTGTTGCACTGAGAAATGGTAGACTGAAAAGGTTTGAGCTGCTCTCTGAGCAGGCGAGAGACGAACTGTGTCCTACGGAGGTAGGCAGACAACGAACACAGACTGACGCAAAGTCAGGGCAAGAACAGATAACGAAAACTGGTTAAGTAGGGGAAGAGGGGAACACAGGGTGAAACAACAAGACAGAAAGATGCATAGACAATGAAGCGGAAAATACAAACTAGAACTAACTAAATAAGAACACTGGCGCTTACATACCGCCCACCAAAAATGAACGAAAACCATTTTTCTAAAACTAATACGAAAACCCAAAACAAAAAACAAACAAAAGAAACGATACGAGAAGCTCTCTTCGCAGTTAAGCAGAAGGAAGCGTTACCAGTTTATTGACTGGTCTGGTATGAACACCGGACGCCGAACGTATTGAGGCGACGCAGGAAACACCATCACGACCGGGGAAGAGATTTTCCACACGCCCGATCGGCCAAGAAAGAGGACTAGTAGAGGGCGAAAAGAAAAAAACTACGTCTCCTACCTTCAGCGTGGAGCTTCCACGAACCCACTTGCTACGCTGCATTAGCGTATGCAGATATTCGTTCGACCAGCGGTTCCAGAAGGTCTGGTGAAGCTGTCGAACACGATGCCAACGAGCCAAGGGCTTGACGTTGTCGTCCAGGAGACGTTCAGGGGGAGAAAGAAGGGGAGCACCAATTAGAAAGTGACCAGGACTAAGATAATTGATACCTTCAGCAGGGTCACCGGAGTGGGCACATAGAGGACGGCTATTGAGCACGGCCTCAATGCGAGCGAATAAAGTGGCATACTCCTCATGAGTGAGGGAGGTGTCTCCAATGAGCCGGTAGAGCAGAGCTTTGGCAGATTTAACTACTGCCTCCCAGAGGCCGCCGAAATTAGGGGCATAAGGGGGCTAAAATGCCAATGGACTTGACGAGAGGCAAGTGCGCTGGAGACGGGAATTTCGGAGTGCGAAAGAAAATCGTAAAGTTCACGGAGCTGCCTAGCTGCTCCTACGTAGTTTACGACCGCAATCAGAATAAATGTCTGAGGGTAGGCCTCTCCGAGAAAGAAATCGGTCAAGACAAGCCAGGAAAGCTTCCGTGGACAGCTCTGAGACCATTTCGAGATGGACTGCTTTCGTGGCCATGCATACGAAAACGCAGAGATACCCTTTGGTGAGAGGTGCGTTCCGACGCATGCTGGATTTTACCATGAAAGGTCCGGCGAAGTCTGTTCCGACATGAGAAAAGACTCGAGAACTTTGCACGCGGGATGCAGGAAGATCAGCCATCTGAGGCTGGAGGGGCTTAATGCGAAACTTGTGGCAAGTGAGACACTGATGTATACGTTGACGAAGCAACCCACGCAGAGAAACAATCCAAAAGCACTGTTGTATCAAAGCCTGAACTGTTCTAGGACCGGAATGCAACGAGGACTTGTGATAAGAATCACAAATTAGAGCCGACAAGTGGGCCTCCTTAGGAAGGAGGAGAGGATGGCGCGCTTCTTCACTGAGGGAAGAATGACGCAAACGTCCGCCCACCCTGAGAAACCCAGAGGGGTCCAGGAAAGGCTTAAGAGATGCGAGCCTGGCAGATACTTGTTGATCCTGAGCAAGCTGGCGGATCTCTTTAGCATAATAATGCTGCTGAGTGATTTTAACGAAGAGGTCCAGAGAGTCCTTTAATTCCTGGGGTCCCACCGTGCCAGTGGGAGGTGAGACCTTCAAGTGTTTCGCTAAAAGGAGTCGAGAGAAACGAAACACCCAGGCAAACACCCGTTGAGCTTTGAGGAGTGTAGAAAACTTTTGAAAGTTTCACTAACAGAGGGTCAGGAGCATCGACATGAGCGATAAGAGTAACTGCCTGCGGTTTCGGCTCGGGCAGCTCATAGCTACAGTCCAACGAGGGCGAGGATCTCCGCCAGTGAACAGGAGCATGGTGTAGGAACTCGGGCCCAGAGAGCCATAACGGATGCTCAAGAAGCTGAGCTGGGGTTAAGCCACGAGAGGCGCAGTCGGCGGGGTTTTCCTCGGAAGGTACATGGGCCCAGTCACTAGGTGAAGTGCTCTCAAGGACTTCCACTACGTGATTCGCGACGAAAGTCTTGAGGCGATGAGGGGGAGTAGAAGGCCACGAGAGGACGATCTGCGACGTCAGTAAAGAGATGTACCGAGGTGAGATTAAGAGGTTCCAGCGAGGGCAGAGTAACGCGGAGCAACCTAGTGAGGAGGAGTGCAGCTGAAAGCTCCAGCTTAGGAATGGTCATGGGTTTGACGGGAGCAACCTTGCTCTTCGCGCGCACGAGACTAACGTGAGAGGTAGAGGGGCTGGTCTGCGTGTGCAGATACAGCACAGCAGCGTAGGCTTTCTCTGAGGCGTCACAGAAGCCGACGATGCAGGGAGAGGTACAAACGCGGGGAAAAGCGCGAGGGACGCGGAAGCTAGAGATTTCCGGGACCTCAGCAACAGTAGAGAGCCAGCTTTGGGAAAGCTGTACGGGGAGCGCATCATCCCATTGCACCTGAGACAGCCAGAGCTGTTGGAGGAATATTTTCATCCAACAGACGAATGGTGAGAGGAAACCCAGAGGGTCGAAGATGCGTGCTATGTAGGACAATGCCGTTCTTTTCGTGACAACCCCTTCAAAGGGTTGAGTGTGGAATGAGAATGCGTCAGAACAGGAATTCCACAATAACCCGAGAATCTTGATGCCTTCGTCGCTGGTTGAGAAGACAAGGGGGGTTTCTAGATGATCCTCAGGGAGAGCTTTCAAGACAACAGGATTGTTGCTCGCCCATTTACGGAGCTCGAAACCGCCACGAGCGGTGAGAGCCTGTAACTGACTCTGCAGCTCGAGAGTCTCATCAAGAGTTTCAGCACCGGAAACAATGTCGTCAATGTACGTGTGGGACTGAAGGGCGTGAGCAGCGAGAGGGAACTGTTCACCTTCATCGTGCACGACTTGCTGAAGCACTCGTTGGGCTTGGAAAGCTGAAGGAGACAACCCATAAGTGACTGTGTTCAGCTCGTATTCTATGACGGGGGAACTGGGATTGGGTCGCCAGAAAATGTGCTGAAACCCGCGATCAGAGGGGTTGATGAGAATCTGGCGATACATTTGACGAATGTCCGCGCAGATCACGATAGTGTGAGTACGGAAGGTAGTGATGACACTGGAGAGCTCACGTTGAAGCTTTGGGCCGCTCATGAGGAGCTGATTGAGAGAAACGCCTTTCTCGTCAGGAGAAGAGGCGTTGAAGACAACTCGCAGTTTCGTACTGGAGCTAGAGAGCTTGTGGACGCAGTGATGTGGAATGATGTAGCTCGAAGGAGTAGAGGCGGGCTGCATATGTTGCAGTTGTTCATACTCTCGCATGAACTTTTGATAAGCTTCATCGTGCTCGGGATCGCGTCGCAAACGTCGCTCCAAACTAAGATAGTTTCGTAGTGCGGCTTCGCGATTGCGCCCGAGAGGAGAACATGATGGCTTGAAAGGGAGAGCTACAGAATAACGTCCACTAGCGTCGCGAGTGTGTGAATCAAGAAAATGCTGCTCACACAGCTGATCCTCGGGATCTACTTCCGGAGGGCGGGGAACTTCTTCCGTCTCCCAAAAGAGGCGCAGGTTGCGCTCAAGAGTTGAGGAGCAAGCGAACAGAGAGACAGGAAAATCGGAAGACGGTTCGACAGAA
The DNA here is from genome assembly GCA_024449915.1 of Sweltsa coloradensis. Taxonomy (NCBI): domain Eukaryota; kingdom Metazoa; phylum Arthropoda; class Insecta; order Plecoptera; family Chloroperlidae; genus Sweltsa; species Sweltsa coloradensis. Next base: position 34,865 of record JAMZAV010017051.1, on the reverse strand, counting down.
CGACTTGGTCCTAAGACTACCCACCCGAACACGGTGTTGATGGCCGACGGACTACCGCCTCGGACGTGGTCACCTGACCTATTCAGGATCTCTGGGTAGAGGTCGGCACCAATCAAGAAGTCGACTTGATCGGGTACATGAAAATTAGTATCAGCAAGGGTCATGCCACGAAAAACGTTCGAGAACTTCGCGAGAAATGTGACAGGTCGGTAGGTGATTAGCTATGGTCGGTAAGACGAGAGCTTGAACGTGAAGTCCTTTCTCGGGAACGAGGCGCGATGCAATGGTGCATTGCACATTGCCGCATACCTGTGCGGCTGCGAGACCTATTCCCGAGAGTTCGGCACGGCTAGGTTGAACTTTCAGGCCTAGCTTCTGGACAGGGAACGAGTGATGGCCGAAACCTGCGAGCCGGGATCCACCACCGCTCGGAAGGGTTGAAAACGTCCATGAAGTCGCGTATCAACGCGCGTACGGTACCCAACAGCACTGTCTGCTGACTAGGGCGAGTATCACGGAGGTGGCATGATGAGAACTTGGGACGAGACACCAGCGTCCTGAGAGGGGGAATGCACTTCTTGAGAGAGGGAGGTATCGACTTGAGAGTTGCCATGAGAAGTGGAGACTGTCGACGAATGCAACAACGAATGATGGCGATTGCTCCCACATGTAGAGCAAGTGCTCTTTGAAGTGCACTGAGACTTCATGTGCGAGCCCATGCAGTTAAAAAACAACGCTGCAAGAGTCGCAGCGTGCGGTACTTGTCATCGAGGGATTGCTTCCGAAAACTTTCGCACTGATAAAGAGAATGAGCTTGTTTACAAACAGGACAGCAGGACTGCTGCTTGACACTAGAGCGTGAGATATCAGCGCGAACACGCCACGAGGCGGCGGGAGGTGTGGCTTCTTTAGCCGCGAGCAGTGAATTAATCCTCTTGACAGGAGAAGATTTGACAAGACTGGTCGTTTGTTTACTTAGGCCTACTGCACACAGCTCCGTAGTTCGAGACTGTTCCTCGATGAACTCTATGACAGAGCTGTACGTCGGTGTAGCGTGCGATGAGTGCTTATTTTCAAAAGCTTTGCGAGTTGACGGGTCAAGGTTAGACAAAGTCAAAGAGAGCAACAAAAAATCGCCTAAGTCGGGCAAATTCAAAGCTTTTAAAGCATCAACGGAGTTACGATGCACGCTGAGGAAAGTTTGAAGGCTTGCATGAGATGCAGATTTTAGAGGCGTAAATTCTAAAATCTTCTGAACATAGAGGCTAGCTAACAAGCGATTGTTTTGATAGCGAGAGACAAGAGCTTTGAAAGCTAGCGGGTAACTATCGTTCGAGATTTGAAATCCCGATATCGTGGCGAGAAGCAGTATCAGACAGCGAGGTTCTTAAATAATGAAACTTTTGAACATTATTTAGAGATTGGTTCTCATCGATGAGAGATGTGAAGAGCGAGTAATATTCTGTCCAATTAGCAATATCACCTGAGAAAGTAGGGATTTCGATCGAGGCAACGTAATAGGAGCTTTGGCGACCGTAGGTTCAACCCTAGCTTGTTCCTGACTTAATTTTTCTGCAGAGAGATAACGAGACTGAGCGCCGAACAGAATAGTTTCAAAGCTTGCTTGAGCTTGCTCAGTATCTATGGGTGTCGTCGGAGCAATGAGTTTTGCGTTCAGGTCTTGAAGAGCTGATTGATAATCTTGGAAGTTCGTTTCCAGGGTCGATAACTTTTCAAAACGAGGCCTGACAGAATACACATCACCAGGAGATAGATTAGCGAATGAGTCATAGGTACGTTGTACACTGGCGTAGACATTCTGGCGCTTAGATACGAGACGTTTTTGTTCAGCAATTTGAGCTTCCATTGCGGAAAAAATAACAAGTTAACAACAATACGAAGTACAGAAAAATCGAGCGAGAAATGACTAAACAGTATGACACTGTTTATTATACGAACGCGTGAGCGAACGAGAGAGAGAATGTGACATGGAATGTAAACACGAGACAGTGCAACGAACGACAGGTATAATGCAAAAATACATTTATAAAACCAGCGAGAGTGATTGAGGAAACAATACGAGTGTGCACTCGATCGAAAAGTATCGACAAGTACCAGAGATGGGCATCGAACCCAGATTCCGAATGGTAATAACAGGAGACAAATACACGAGGTGAAGAGAATACACGAGAGAGACACAAGAAGCAATGAACTGACATACGAGGTGAGAAACACAGTGCAAACGCGAATAACCGAGAGAAATGGTTGAAAATCTTGCTCGAGATGACCGAAATGTCTTCAACTGATAAGAATATATACGGCTCGGATGGACCAAAATGTTAAGGCCGAGGCCTGAGGTAGAAAAATAGTGGACTGTAAATTTTAGAAATAATGAATCGAAGTAAAACTTACCCAGATTGTTGTATGGGCTTGAGATAACGTAGCCAGTAAGTGGGCGGCGCAGTGGGCTAAAGTTGGGAGTGCCCACCGCAGGAGATAGAAAAAAGATTAAAGAACTCGAGTTAAAGAAGAAGAAGATAGGAAGAGTAAATGCCTGCGCAAGATGTTGAGCCAGGACAGCAACGGAAGAGAAACTCGAAGGAGGCGTGGCAGACAGCGCAGCAACGGACTTGAAGTAATGGAGAACTGACAGATTGAAAATAACTGATCACTGTTTGCACTGTTGCACTGAGAAATGGTAGACTGAAAATGTTTGAGCTGCTCTCTGAGCAGGCGAGAGACGAACTGTGTCCTACGGAGGTAGGCAGACAACGACAACAGACTGACGCAAAGTCAGGGCAAGAACAGATAACGAAAACTGGTTAAGTAGGGGAAAGAGGGGAAACACAGGGTGAAACAACAAGACAGAATGATGCATAGACAATGAAGCGGAAAATACAAAACTAGAACTAACTAATAAGAACAACTGGCGCTTACAGATTGAATGAATATTATTGTTTGATAATGTAAAGAACACATACGTTGGAGAAGGGTTGACAGGTTGGGAAAGCAAAGAGAACATAAACCCCAGCCGGAGTTAACTCTCCGCTCTCGTCAAGTGAGCAAGGCCCTGTTTGGCCGAAACAGTTTTGACGTTTTCTTGTATTATGTTTATTTTTTATTTGTGTCTTTCCTCTACGAGATCCCTGCAGTCACCGACCAGGTAAGCTGTTGGGTTCCCTTTCCACACCACAACATTAACTAGCCGTTTGGCATCTCTTATCTATCAGAAATCCCAGCCTGAAGGGCTGGGGAGACAAAACTTTTTACCTGCTGATGACAACTGCAGCTAATTTAAAGTTGTTGTTGTTAGTGTTGTTGACTCCCAGAAGGACGAAACGTGTCGTGGATTAAGGTAACAACTTTAAATTGGCTGCAGTTGTCATCAGCAGGTGAAAAGTTTTGTCGCCCCCAGGCCCCTGCCCTTCAGGCTGGGATTAATGTTCTCTTTGCTTTCCCAACCTGTCAACCCTTCTCCTATCTAACTAGCCGATAGGCATTTTTCACACTAGAAACAAATAAAGAACACGTACGGTTGTCTATTCTGCTGCAGGTAGGCCTGGAATATGATCGGGTTAGCCTTGATCATCCTGGGCATCTGAATCTCGTAGGTGCCGGCCTTCTTGTAGTTGCTGATGGCCTCGTCGAACGCCATGTCCTTCATGAGGTGGTGGGCGTAAGCGTTGAACGTGGTGCGCAGGTGGATCTTGTCGTGGTCGGTGGCGACTTTTATTGCGCTGTCCCAGTCTCCTCGCGCTTGGTACACTTTGTTCAGCAGGTCGTAGCGGCCACAAGATATGTACAAGCGTTCCGCTTCGTCCTAACATACAATGAAACAAATTAGCTCAACTAAATACCACTTCTTTTTTTCTTTGTTGTGAGTTTTGTTTGCATGAAGTTGGCTGATTTTTAGTGGCCACCATCTGCCTGATGAGTCCCAGAAGGACGAAACGCGTCGTGGATTAAGGTAACAACTTTAAATTAGCTGCAGTTGTCATCAGCAGATAAAAAGTTTTGTCGCCCCCAGCCTGAAGGGCTGGGATTTTATGTTTTCTTTGCTCTCCCAACCTGTCAACCCTTCTCCAATCTAACTAGCCAATAGGCATTTTTCACACTAGAACTTCTTTTAAAGAGGTCATTGAAGCTATGAAATTCATTTGTAAGATAAGCAGATTAGGCTATTATAGAAAAATTTATATGGTTGTGCAAACATGGTTTAATTTTGAACCTAACTCAAACTTTCAGAAGGATTGTCGATCAAACTTCTAAAATATGTTGAACGTAACAAAAAACAAACTCGAACCAAAGTTAAAAAGGGATATCAAATAGTTATAGACAGTAAAATACTAATAGTGATAAGTCTGGACCGGCACCTCCACCAGAAAGTATGCAACTTCAAGTCCCGCAACTCAACCATTCCATTTTTATTTGTAACTGGAAATAATGAACCTTTTTTTATTGTCAAATTATGGCAACATTCACACCGATACAAATTGGTAAAAAAAATCCAACTACTTTTTTAACTACAAACTTTTTTCACTTGAATTTGGTTTAAACCTTTTTCACTTGAATTGGTTTGAACTTTTCTTAAGTTTGAGTCAAGTTTGTATTTCAAGCGTTTGCGCATCCCTAAAAATGATCAATTCAAACTTGGGAGTTGACACAGCCCTAGTTTCCAGGCCCCTCACCTCCATGCCCAGCTGTAGAGCTAACATGGCTACTCTGGCCTCCAGCTCAGGTTCTCTCTCTGCCATACGCAGTGCGAGTGCTCCGCGCGCGTGACCCATGTGACCCAGACACACGCGAGCCACGTCCAGTCGCTGAGTCTTCACGCACATCTTGGCAAGACTCTCCCACACAGCCGCACTGAAACAGCAATAGATTCAACTACGTATTACACGGTACTAGTGGGTCATTCTACACTAACTGACGGGACATTTAGAAACTCACTATATTCATGCAAGACTAACAAATGAATAAAACACAATATATTTTGATTAATGTTGGGACACCTCTAATGCATGACTAGAAAATGGCAGTGAAGGGAAAATTAATTGATGGGTCACAACAAACAAATTAATTTACATGAGATGCAAACAGGAAGCGCAAAATTCATGGTTATAAAATAAAGTAGTAACATTATTCCAAATCAAAATGCACTGAAGTTACAACACTTTTCAAATTCTGTTTGAATATATGCTAAATAGTAGGGTTGCCGTTCGATGTGAAAATCGTGATCGATAATCGGAGGCATCGAATCGATTATCATATCGAAATATATCGATATCATAGACCCAAATCGATTATCATATCAAATTCCAAATTGAGCCTAGGAAGCAGAAACACGGAAGAAACATCACGAATTCAATATAATTGGGCAGACTGACGCTAGAGAAGTTCACGCCACAACACGTCGAGCCGTACTGAATACATCGCAATCGGGCCGGGCGATGTTTTCGTATCGCCTTGTATCGCGCTGCGAGCGCATGCGCACTGGCGGCGGTGGGCGTGGCATTATACTTGAGCAGCGATTGGCTACTCCGACAACCAATCGGCGCGTTGATACGACAGCGCGGCATTTTTAAGCATGGTAAACCGCGAAAACATCGATGTCACTATTTAAATCGATAATCATATCATATCATATCAAAATACTTGAATCGATTATCATATCATATTACTGATATCGATAATCGATCGATATTTCGATTATCGACGGCAACCCTACTAAATAGTAAATATAACTCTTCAGGGACAACAAATTGAAGAATGGAAATTGTATCAAAAAGTTTAAGGCCTAAACAAAATTACCGGTGAACAAAGTTTGTTGTTGGATGCGGACGGGACAGGTTTGAACTCCATACAAATTAATGTAAAATGTTAATTATTTATCTAACTAAACGTCTAAATACAAGTTCTCTATTACGTGGTGTCGGACTCGGAAGTAAAGTTTTTTTACATCTGACACTGCTTCACCTCAGATACTTTGAAACAAGCTATGTATGTATCCTATATTTCTGGTATGTTTAAGCAACTGTGGGTACTCATTATGCTATCTTTATTGTGCAAGACATTGTAAATTTTGGTGTGGAAGCAAACAACCACTCAATATGATGAAAATTGAAAACCAAAAGTGAGAAAATGTGAAAAATTGAGATTTTTGTGGGGAAATTTTTTTGATCACGATAAAAAATTCAGTATATGTCTTACTTTGAATGTTACCAAAGTCCTCATAAAATTTTACCAAAATCGGCTACACAGTTTATTCTTTATGGAGGTAAACACATAGATGAAACATTGAACTGTCTACTTCAGGCTTACCTAAGTATCAATAATACAGTGGCAATCTTTTATTCAATTTATATCATGGAACACAACACTCATAAAAAAAACAGTATTTTAGTATACGTAGAGCTAGATGTTCTGGGTTTGAATCCCAGTCAGGGCAAAGTTTTACGACAATAATTACTATGAAATATGAATCAATAAAATTGTCACTTTATAGGCTTGAACGAGGCACAGTCTCACTTACCTCTGCACAGTTCTGATGGACTTGAAAGCCTCGTCCATGTTGCCGATGCTCATACTGAAGCTGAAGTCCAGCACGGCCTTCCTGGTCGCCACGTCACAAGACTCCAGGCCGTCGAAGTCTCGCATCACCCGTTTGTTTATCAACGAGGCACTGGCGTCGTTGGCAGAACGGTCCCCATGCGGTCGTGTGTTCTAACAAGACATGAAGAAGAGTAACCAAGACTGCATGAAGAGTATTGCGTACTCCTGGATTTCAATTCAATTGTAACTGAATGGGTCGACTTTAAAACAGTATTTAATTATTTATTATTTATTTTATTTTAGTAGGCCTATTTCACATCCTATTTATTTTTGGCACTGTACTTGTAACAAAAGTAAGAAGGTGCATTTTAAATTAAGTCTCTAGGCTTACTAATGTAAAAAAAATCGACATTGTTGTACATACGTAGTTTTAATTTAAAAATGATATTCATGTGTAGAAATATGTAGACCTATGCTAGCTGAATTACAAGTCGATACTCGATATCTTTCTAGAGCGGGAACTAGAGATGACATTGAGCAAGTAGTTAATTAATGTTGTACTCTACTCTTACTACTCCTACTCCTAGACTTGCCTAAGTAGTAGGTAAGTACATAGGCCTATGACTTACGTTTACATACTCATAAAATTTGGATTTAAGAAAAATAATCCATAAACTTCCAGAGTCACATCACATCAGTTAAAATATGTTCTGACATAGACTGGAATGTAAAATAAACAATAAAGTGTGCCGAGTGGAACATAGGTGCTTACCTTGTCCGAGGGCTTCTCAACCATCAGGTAGTACGGAGTGTTGACCCCCAGGAGCCCGGCCTGACTTTCCGTCTGCGCAAACACATCCTGGACGATGAAAGCTCTCTCCGCTGAAGTGAACATGCCAATGACAACCACTTGAGCACTCTGTAACAACACTGAATGATTAGCTCTACTAGATGGCAAGGTGAAATCATTGGTTAAAGTTTTAACATTGGAATGTAAAAGTCAAGAAGGTAAATTATTGTAAAAATAGGTTCATGTGCCACAACAGTTAGTACAAGTTGGTCAAATCTAAAATAATTTTTAATCGAATAAAGAATGCCAACCACTAAAAAGTAAAAAGTAAGATTAAGTATTTAACCTGCAGCCAACCTTACATTATTAGAAATTTTAAATTACATTCATTCCACAGATATTATTTGTAATTGTTAGTGTGCTAAAAAAAATGGTTTTATTTTTTCCATAATTTGTTTTTTTCATCATCATTATCCATCGCCGTTTCCTGCTTCTGGCAGGGTCAGCTTGGGTTTCGCGACCAAATTCTTCCACTTCTTCCTATCCTCCCACAATCGAGTCTATGCTACATTCTTCCAGCTCTCTCCTCTAGTATGTAGGTCTCTTGCTATGGTCTCCTTCCATCTCTTCCGTGGTCTCCCCCGTCTTCTTCTTCCTTCGATTCTTTTCTCATACATTCTCCTGGGCATCCTCTCTTCCGTCATTCGTTTCATATGCCCAAACCATCTCAGACGTGTCCTTCCCATCCTGTCACCTAACTTCTCCACCCCAAGCATCTCTCTGATGTTTGTATTTCTAATTCTATCTCTTCTTTTCTTGCCCACTGTGCTCCTCAGGGATCTCATCTCCTCCGCCTGAATTTGGCTTTTTTTTTTTAAATTGCAAAAAGTGGTGTTAGTACATGTTTTTATTCTATTTTTGCCTTCCTCGCATTGCAAAACTGTGATGTAAGCTACCATATTATTTAAAAAGTTAAAAACTTTATATGCATAGGGAATTCCAATATGCGCATAAGTCACACTCACACACACCTGTTTTCATCTCAACTCATTCAACTATTTAAAGTTCAAACTCTTTCTTCGTATTTGATTCAAACTGAAAATATGTTGTTTGCGCAGCCCTAATATTTGATAACAGAAGTGGAACATACCTTATCAAACTCAAATCTAGACGAACTCGCAGTCTCAGTCCTCGCGAGACTCTGCTGACGTTTACCACTGGACAGCGAAGACGGATCGTACCTTGCTGACTCTGCTTTCACGATCTTCGGTATGAGTTTCGCCTCGCATGCCAGCACTCGCGGCTCTTCCGAGTCCCAGAAGTGAGACAAGATAAACCTGACACAAATGTAAACACAATATTAATAAGTAGAGGTAGTGAAAAATGGTGATAACGAAATTTGCGATTTTTTTTAAATATCCATTTATTGCCTAAAATGTATTATTGTCGACGAATTACATCATTTAGAGATGGAAAAAAACACATTTTGAAAACGCGAATTTCGCAAAATCTCGTGTATATCGCGAAATAAGGAACAAAATTGTATAAAACTGGTCAAAGCGCGAATTAACTCGCGAAATTAAGCATTTTAGAGCTCAAATGTGGGGGATGGTGGAGGTGCCGGTCCAGAATTTTTGTGAATTTTGGTGGAGGTGTCGGTCCAGACCGAACATTACTCGCGCAGCGGGCGGTAGGTACATCGTTTCGTGATGTCAGGGGCTCCACAGAAATAGACCGCCAAAATAACGACGCGTATCACGGACTCCGCGGCAATAGTCCACCAAAATGATGGTGCATACAAACATTTTGTTTTGTTTGGGAATCGATTCTGAATAGATTTGTGGGTCACAATGATCAATTCTAATGACTTACCATCCTGTTTCAAGTTTTCTAAGGCATTATTATACGCTGATGACCTAAAGTTGCACAGACACATCACGAACCAAAATGACTGCCTACAACTTCAGTCCGATGTAGATCGCTTATCAGATTGGTGCAAGCTCTGGAAACTGAACCTTAATATATCTAAATGTAACGTTATTACATTCTCCAACAAGAAGCAATGTATTGCACATGCATACACGCTCAGTGGGTCCTATCCTAGAAAGGTTATCATCCGTTCGCGACCTTGGAGTGTATTTATCCAGCAATCTCTCCTACAACGGCCACATAAACAAAATTATCCCCAGAGCCTGCAAACTTCTTGGATTCTTAAAGAGAAACTGCTTCCGTGAGTTTAGGAAGGAGACTGCTCGTCGTCTCTACCTTGCTATGGTCCGACCACAAGTCGACTACGCAAGCTCCATCTGGAACCCCAACGGAAGCCACAAGACAAACACTAGTTATGTTGAGCGTGTGCAGCAACGGTTCATCAAGCTAGCGTGTGTCAAAATAAATGCAGTATACCACCGACGTGACTACCACTCATTATGCCTTGACAATAACCTCACAACTTTAGAAGACAGACGCACAATAACTGACTTGACTTACTTGTTTAAAATCATTCACAGTGTGGTCGATATCAACATCATCAGTGAACTTGGTTTCCGCGTACCCAACAAAAATACTCGCAATCGTGACCTTTTCAAAATACCCAAGTGTAGAATAGATTTGTATAAATACTCGTGCTTGATCAGGCTTCAGAGTACATACAACTCAATAGTGAGGAAAAACGAAGACATTGACATTCACCACTTAGAATTAAAACTGTTTTAAAACTACAATTAACAATATATTTAAGATAGGCTTAATTTGCAATCAAGTAAATGGTTAACAACTGCATAACCCATGTTTAGACACACGCGCACACACACATACGCATACTCACATTCACATTCACACCGAAACACACACACACTAACATTTCCAATCGCACTGCACCCATACACTCACATTATACACCCACATTCACACGTCACAAACATAACCATATGTCAAGCAGTAAGTTTACAGGGCCTTCCTTATTGTGTGAACTGTATTTTATTATTTTGTACTACTTTTTATTATATATTCCATAATTGTAATTTAGACTTAAGATATATTATATCACACTTGTGGGGTACAACCCTGTTGATGATAAATAATAAATAATAATAATAAATAATAATAATAATAATAAATTGGAATTTTTGTCATCCCTAATTAAAAGGCTTAAAGGGCTTTTTTAATTTTCATTTTAAATTTTTTTTTAATTTTGATTTTAATTTTTTTAAATTTTCTATGTTTTGGAAATGAAATCGTGAAAAACACGAAATTTGGGTTTTATAAAACGAAATTTGGATTTTTATATCACCATTTCTCATTACCTCTATTAATAATGGCGTATTCCATTGGCCGCACTGAGTGCGATTGTCATGTTCCATTGGGAATTTGAGTTCGCATTACGTGAACTTTCGCGTGTTCCATTGGACGCACTGCACTCGGCGAGTGCATAAAAACCCGCACTGAGGCGCACTGGCTTCAAGGGTCAGTGCGACAAATCGAGTGCAATATTTGACGCGGGACATTTGTTTTTGTTGTTGGAGATATGGAAACGTCAGACAGCAGCAATGAAGAAGATTAGTTATTATAATATGCTAAACTCAAACGAAGTGAACAATACAATAATATAGAGTTTCATAATTTACGATGTCGTTTAATTAGCAGCTATTCTGACGAGTATGTATGCATGTTATTGATAGGACTAGGCCTAGAGCTAGGACTTTGGGTTTATAACGCACCATTATAAGCCCAAAGGCTAGGCCTAGAGCTAGGGCCTAGGCTAGGCCTAGAGCTAGGGCCTAGGCTAGGCCTAGAGCTAGAACCTTGGCTTTGGCTAGGCCTAGAGCTAGGGCCTAGGCTTATACTCCGTGTAGCCAAGAATCATGATTATGCCGAAGTAAGGCGTCTAATAATTTGGTTAAAAATCGTTTTAGTTTCGAATAAAGTTCTTGTTGTTGGGCCCTTTGATCCAGTTACTATTCTAAGTCCATGTTTTGATAAGATATTTTATTGTCACTTTTATTTACTTCCATCAGCTGATCAGCGTCTGAAAAGGACGCCATGTTTGCACTATTTTTGATAATTCTGTATTCCATTGGGGACTGCACTAGTGCAGCACTCGGCGAGTGCAATGACGTCACCGTGACTTTTCAGTGCGAACTGCATGCGCACTCGGTGCGGCCAATGGAATACGCCATAAGGTTTATTTATTCACAGGCCAATAACTAGTAGGCGTACCTACTTACGAAGCCAAGGCAGGCTCGATGTTAAAAATTCACTTAGGCCTACAAATTATTGTTTCAAGACATGTTCAATTTTTTTAAAGTGTAAGCTAGGCCTAAGAGAAAGAAAAAATTTGAAAGAGAGTTTTAAATTCAATTTTGCTTCCTTTATTTGTTTCATTTTCTAAGTTAGCACTTACCGGTATTAAATATGTAGGTTTTTAAATTACCTACTTCAAATTTCTTCAAATTTAGAATTTGCACAAGCATTACCTAACACATTTAAAAGGCTGTTTTCAGTCACCGGCGTTATTGGTATCACACAGGTAACGGGAACATAAGGCTTACTGCCATACACTCGGGTGTGTTGTGTTGTGGACTGCTCTCCCACACAGTAACACTGTCCACCACACACCCAAGCATATGACAGCCAGCGTGTTGAACCCTCTTCCCTACCTACCTGTCGGAGATGTCCAACTTGTCTCTTCCGTCATCAGACTCGTCATCCGTGTCCAGTTTCCCGGTTTCGACGTCGAAGTAGTTTAGAGAGTCGGCCTCGATGTTCCACAAGTAGAGCCTCGAACCGGGGATGTAGTCGACGTTGGCTACGCTGAACGACACCGCAGTTCCGTTGCAGTTGATCTTTGCCGTTATGACTTCGGTGAAGTCGTGGAGGGTGCTTTCCAAGTCTTTCGGTGGGCAGTGGAGTTTCGCCTCCCTAGTAGTTGAAAAAAGGTGTACAAAAAGTAAAAACCAACAAAAAAACTTGTGGACAATATTATCAATGCTGGCAGATTTTTTTTATAACTGTTGGATATAGGCCTACTCAAGATTTTTTCTTTCTGAATAGGGCTACACTAGTGAAACCTAGATTGTTTCCAAACTTTCGTTTTCCCGCATCTACAGTATTTTTTAAATATTCCCAAAGTCCAAACACTCGACACTCAAACTAGAGTGTTTGCTATCAAAAATCAATATTAAAAATTTATTTATTTTGATGGAGGTGTCAGGTAGCCTATAGTTCATTACTTCATTCATCTCGATTCGTAGGCTACACATAATGGTGGTGCCGGGTCATTAAACGCAACACACATTCACAAATTCAAAAATCGTTAAATTAGGCATTTTTGGCAATACTAACTTTGACACAGAAAATTAATATTGAACATATTGTTAAATAGTCAAAGTAGAGTGAAATAAAAAATACAAAGTTCTCGGGACTTGAATTGGCCTTGATACACGAGCTCTTTATTATTTTTAGTAGGCCGGCTCAACTCGAACTCAAAAATCAGGGATCCGCACTCCCCTACTAGTATTTACTATTTAGTATTTACTATTTACGTACTTATGTACTTATGCCCCCTGGGATGGATTATGATACGAGTATTTTATGATCGGTGAGCGTGCCTACCTGCGGGAAAGGTCCCACACCTTGAGGAAGCCGGTGGTGGTGACCACCAGCAGGTACTGGCCACACACGTTGCACAGCATGGGCTGACCCTCGCCGGCCGTCAGCACTAGGGTTTGTTTGACCGTCCCCTGGAAAGTTCGGACGTTGATCCCAGACTCTTCAAGAACGATGATGCTTTGTTCGTGGATAGCGGCAGATTCCACGATGCAGGTGAAGGAGCCTGTAGATGAGAAAGAATAACCAGTTTGTCAATTAGAAAGCTTAGGCCTAACCAGTCAATCATCAAGTGTTTAACAGCACATTAAATAGACGTGTCAAAACTAAGTAGGCTATAACTAAGAAATCACGGGGCATATCTGGTCACATAAGGTAACTTTTTCCACTGCCACCTGCTTGCTTGTGACGTCACTTCCATTGTTGATCATTGTTGGATAAGTGTTAAAAAAAAATTGTATTTAGAGTCTACCCACTCAGTAATATTATAACTGATTTTCAGTGGGGGACAGTAAATCAAAGCGACTAAGCCAACCCTGTAGGCCCCGACGCAATCGACGAGTAAGCGATAACCAACCAAAGATCGATATTTTTAATAGGAAATATAGCAATCAGTGGTATGGACAGTGCGGACACCCGCGGATCAACGCCAGAATCAACAAGGCCGATTCATAACAACTTTGAATTTATTATGTGCTTCGTTGCTAGGACGGCTCGATAGTCACCGTTTACAAACTCCTAAGACACAAACTGATGGACTTAAGTCCAAAACAGAAGTTAAAAAACTTCTGACTTTGGCGGGAATCTAACCCTGGACCTTCTGCATTGGAAGCAGATACGCTAACAACAAGACCAACGAGCCACCTAGTCGACTACGGCAAAAGAGAGCTTTGGGATAGATTATCAAAACGGCGACGCGTACAATCGAATTTAGTGAATTTACGTCCAATACATAAGGTAGAGCCTAGCCCTAGGCCAATGAGCTTTTTCAAAGTGTATTGCACGGCTCGAGCCCTAAATCATACTAGACAAATTGTGTATTTTAAAAATTTGGTGAAATCGAGTAGGCCCACCTGTACACACGTAGGAAAAGTTGATGTCACTTGACTACCTCTGAAGTTCTACAGTTAGGGTACTCACCGACCACCATGGCCATGGACTTGGCCTGAAGTCCGCCGCCGTCTGCCATCATCTGGTACACCACCATCATCTTGGTGCTCCAGGCAGCTACGTGTTCAGAGGAGACGGCAACACCCGTCACTTGTTGGTCGGTCGTCAGGTCCAGGGTCTGCGTCTCTGTCTCGATCACTATCCGACGCGGTGACACCTGCACCGCACTGAACCTGGAATACCAACAAACATGGGTTTTAGATTTTCATTCAGTTCTTATTTGACAGTGGCCAAGTTACATTGGAGTACAATCAGTACAAAGTACAATGTTACATGAATGAAATTACAAATATGACAACAAATGAAGGAAATTAATGGTTATGATTTATGAACATTGTTGTAAAGATGATGAATCAAGATGGAATGCTTTAAAATAGTAGGAACAATTTTGTCAATTAAAACGAGGGGGCTGAAAATGAAGTAGCACTTGAGAAACAGGGTAAAAAAAGAGGGAAAATTATGGCTTTATGTTGTGTATAAAGCATAATGTTAGGGTGTACGTAATTTTAAACGGTTGGCAGTGTGATATACTACTAATGGTTTACTACCATTTAGCGGTGTTACTTATTTCGGTTTTATTGGGTAGAAGGGGAGATCCAGAAAAATGATTATTTTGTTTAATTTTCTACTAGTATAAGTTATAACTGTTAATACTGTACTAGTTTGAATGCTCTTACTTAATTTTCAACATAATTTTTTTTACAAACAAGTATGTTTTCACCTTTGCAGCATTCTATTTTCCTTGGCCCTTCAGAAATGAAAATAGACGAGAAGTTTCAATAAAGAAAGTGGGAATATGTATATAGCCTACATATATTAAGGAAACAAAAAAAGCCCCATCCATCACTTACCGACTGACTATAGCAAGCTACTGGATTCTGTTCTTTGAGTATGAAGACGGAGTCGACTGTGTTGACTGCAAGGAGGCCGGCGGCACAGCCCCAGTTCGCCTGCTTGATGGCGCCTCGCAGCAGACATGGTGCTTGATGAACCCACGACCAAGTGTCGCCAACACCCACACACCATCGCCACATTATCAGGCTGCCAGCGTTGGTGCCACCGCACAAAACATCTAGAAACGAACAAGGATATTAGGGCTGGGGATAATAATGTGTGTGTAAACTGTAGAAGTTTGCCATAAAGATATTTGGGATCTACTCTATTATACTATATCAAATATACGAAAAAAGGTTTATACAGTAAGAACTCTCTTATCCGAGTTGGATGAGACCGGGTGCACCTCGGATTTGCCAAAAAACTCGGATGGCGCGGTTCATTTGTTTATTTGCTCTCGTAGCATAGCCTGATGTGGTAAAATGATATGACACATGTAATGGATAAAGGAACATTAAATACACACGATACACTTCATACAGGGTATACTAAATGATTTAATAGCTTGTAAATCAAGCTCACAAACACACGTACACAATTAGGCCTACATGTCGTAATAAAAACGTATGTCTAGGCCTAAACTCGACGCAGTAGGCCTAGGCCTAGGCCTACAATGCAAACATAGGCCTGGGCCTAGCTCTCTTTCTCATGGGGGGAAAAACCTCTCACAATATGCCCGCGCTGAGGCTCACGACGCAAGAAAATTTGGGGAAAGAAATAAGAAAACCCAGGAAAACAATTCAAGCGTTTGATTCGAATTTCGGGGAATCGGTTAAAACATGATTGCACTAGTTCCCAAACGCCATTTTGAACAGCTGTGTGTGAGATGGTGGATCGTATGCCACCGCGGGCCCGCGGACGCACACTGACCTCAATGCCAGTGACACGACGTTTCCCCGGCGATGCGCCCGACGCACACGACCATGAACTCTATATGCCAACACTGATGCCCCCTGCTCGAAAGCGAGAAATATCCCCCCGATCTATTTCTTTGCCCACTCGTAAGGATCCCTACAAAATGTACGAGTACATTTAAAAAAGTGGGGCGCGGCGTCTGAATTATTTTATTTTTTTATTTATTTTAAAACTTAATTTTTTTTTTTATTTTTTTTTTTTTTTTTGGGGGGGGGGGGGGCTCGGTTAACACGGACTCGGATAAGCGGAGATCGGATAAAGATTTTCACTGTAATAAAATAAGTAAACTGGTATTTTTTGTCTAATCTCAGTCAGTACAGAAAAGATTGAGGGGGGCGGTTAAAATAGATCCGCAGCCGTGAACACAAACTAGTGGGCAGTGTATCGGTAGGCCTGTGGTACTCATCTTTGAGGCGAGAGGCCACAGATGTAAATAACTGGGTTTGGGTCATTTTTTCATCTTCATCTTGGCCATCTTTTCCCGGAGTTTGCCCAGGGGGTTTTTTGTCCCCGACTCTAGGTCCCAACATCGGATGGTGAGGCGCCTGTGAGTTTCCCAAAATTTGGACCCCGCCCCGTCAGGGTGCTCTCCGGGGGCCCTACCGTTCATTTCCCCGCAAGACCTAGAAAATAATAAAATGACTTTCAAGGAGTAGTGAGGTTGCCAGTCATCAAACATTAGGTTTTACATAGGGTGGGGCCTACACATAACTGAAAAATGTGGGAAAATTAAAAAATCGGTAATTAGTACGCCAAAAAGGGAAAAAATCAAAGGCGGGGTTAAAGAGTGTTTTTTGTTAGGAATCTAGTACTTTTCCAAATTGATTTGTTTGTTGTGCGTTGTCTTTGGGTGTTTGCCAAAAATTTTATAATGCAATGAAAGTACCTCGTAACCAAGGACTGCCCCTGAGTCACCTCGACAACCAGGAAATGCGGAGCCCACCCAATAACCAAGACTCCCCCTGAGCTCACCTCGACAATAAAAAAGGGGGACGATCCCGAGCCCACCTCGATAACCAAGGATGACGCCGAGGCCCCCTCAAAACCAAGACCCCCCTGGCTCACCCCGCAATAAAGGAGACCCCGACCCCGCCTCGAAAAAACCGAGACTGCCCCGAGCCCACCCGAAAACCCAAGGTGAGCCGAACCCCCCTTAATAACCGAGACTGCCCCTGAGCTCACCCCCGACAATCAAGGACGACGCTGAGCCCATCTCGATAACCAAAGATTGCCCCTGACCCCACCCTGACAATCAAGGACGGCGGAGCCCACCTCGATAACCGAGACGCCCCTGACTCACCTTGACAATCAAGGACGATGCAAACCCCCCCTGAAAAAAAAAGACTCCCCCAGTTTCACCTCGAAAAATCAAGGCGAGGCCGGGCCCCACCTCGACAACCAAGGATGACGCCGAGCCCCCCTCGAAAACCCGGACGGCCGCAACCCCCACCCCGACAATCAAGGACGATCGACCCCCCTCGAAAAACCCGAGATGCCCCTGGCCCACTGGGGACAACCAAAAGGATGATGCCGAGCCCCTTGAAACCCAAAGGGGTGATGCCGAGCCCCCCTTGAAACCAAGGATGTCGCCGAGCCCAATCACCAAAGACACCAAAGTCAGACCCAACACTGAAAAATCCGTGCGAAAAACAGACCAGGAAAAAACACTCAAAAATTTGGGTTTATTTTAAAAAACAGTTTGCGGACGAAAAATGTTTTAAATCAACCATTTTGACGGGAAAAGTCCCAAATTTTTATCAAAAGAAATTCCCCTCCCCAAAAAACCAAAAATTAAGGGAAAAGGGGGGAACAAGAAAAAGGGGTCAAGCAAAGTGGGGCAAGGGGCCAAAAAATTAGCCCAAAAACTCCCCAAAGTTCTAGGAAAATTAGACAAAATTACAGTTTCCTTCAGAGTGAATTTAAAAAACCAGATTTTATCAATAAATTTAGAAAAGAGAAGAAAGTTGAATTTAGGAAATAGGCCTAGAGGAACTATTACTAATTCAAATTCAATTCTGGAGGGACAAAAGTTAGGGAAGTTCAGATGATAAAAAATAAATTCTATAAGCAAAGCCCACAAACAAAGGGGACGGAAGAGTGGGCCCCTATAAAATTTTTAATTGTTTTCCATCAAAACTTTAGAAGTTTTATGTAAAAAAAAACAAAACAGGGGAATTTTTTTTTAGATTTGTTCCAGAGGTAGTTGACTTCGGTTTTTTGGAGGCATTGGTGTTACCTTCTCAAGAACATTCTTTTATTATAATGTTTTACATTAGCTTCATTTTTACCAGACACAGTGCAAAAGGAGGGGGGTGTGTATCTACAGTAGAAACTCTGGGAATTAATTATTAAGCCAAGATCCGACATTACATGAAAGTCTGTTGAGGGGAGCCCTTTGAAGAGTGGCATTGAAGTTGTTTCTTCCACTCCCATAGTTATTATCACATTTATCGTCCGCCCAGAATTGGCAATTTTAAAAAAATTTATGAACTTTTTGAAGACTTAATTAATTTTAATACGCCGAGAAGTTAAAAAATTATAATATGTGGGACATAAACAGATTTTTGGGTTTTGATGGGTTGTAACAAAACTAAGTTTAAAAATCTTCTGAAAATTTTATATTTATCGGCCCTAAATTTTGATTACATAGAGTTACTCAATTCAAGCTCACCATCGACAAGGGGTTTCAAATTTTCCCCACCCCAAAAGATGTGTAAAATATTATATCTGGGCTACGGATCTAGCGGACAACTAATCTCATACCTTGCCCTTTTTCTAGATGGAAATAGACAAAGGCAAAAAACCCAAAATTATATAAAAAAAGACCCTTTAAACCAGAAACACCAGAGTTTATATTGTTTTTGGCTATCGAGACTGGTAAAAACTTTTACAACTTTCCCAAACAGTCAGGTTGATAAAAATTTAATCTTTCCTAAAACATATATCTCTCCCCTTTTTGAAACACTTTTCCCCCAAAAAAAAATCAGGGGTCGCCCAAAAGGGGGCCATACACACTTTTTTAAAAGGATGGATTACGGATGAAATTAAAAATGCATGTCTTTTAAAAAGAATTTTTATGTACAAAGCAAAACAGATACCAGTGAGATTTTAAAAGGGGTTTCTTCAAACATTCAAGAAGGTTATCTAAATTCTAAATTATAAAAAACCAAAAACGATTTAATTCAGCTTTAATAAAAAAAACTCAGACAACAGGGTTAAAAAAAAAACAGGTTTTGGGTTAATTATCTGACGGGAAAAAAAAGGAAAGGAAAAACAGTTCTATATAAATGAAATAAAATTTAGGAAATGAAGGGAAAATAATGAAAAATGTGATTGAGAACAGTTCTCAGTACTACACTTCATTGCAGGTGTCTAATGATCAAAAAAACCAATACCAATGAAGAATGTTGATCAATCTACAAAAGGGTTAGAAATAACACCCCGACTTTGATTGGTCGACTAGCCTGCTGAAGTAAATAGTATAAAAAAATTTAAAATAAAAAAACTTCAGCAGGGTGGGGGGTTTCCCCAAATTTATTTTAAAAAAAGTAGCCATTTTTTTTGCGGGGAAAACTTGGGGGGATATATTGTAATTTCCCTTCACAGAGGGAAAATTTTTCCGGGAACGGTTTTAAAATTACTCGGTGGTTACCCTTTATTTTAAAAAAGGGGAAAAAAAAAAAAGATGAGGGATTTCAAAAAATTATAGGCCAGTTGCATTTGTGCCGCAGGGTCAAATTTTCCGTTTTTTAGCAAAACCCCATTTTTCCTCAATGAAAAATTCTTGCAGAACCCCTGGTAAAAGGGGCCCCACCATGACGGGAAAATTTCCAAAAAAGGGGTTTTAATCCCTTAGAAAAAAAATGGTTACTAAAATTTTGGGAGCTAAACTTCAAAACCCCATTTCTACCAAGAAAAATTAACTTTAAAAAAATTCACAGTTGGGGCAATCCATTTTAATAAGAAAAAGAAAGGTAGAAATTCAGCAATGGGTTAAAAATTTTCATCTTCATTAAAGGGGGGGGAAAAAAGGTTTTCTTTTTTTTTCTTAGCCTTTTTTTTTAAACTTTAATTTTGGCGGAAAAAATTTTTAAATGAACACCGGTTTCGGAAACATGGGATTAATTTTTGGGGATTCAAAAATTAAAGAAGATTTTTGGCTAAAAAGAAGCTAAAGTTCCCCAAATTTACCTCCAAGAATAAAACACCCCTTTAAAAAGAAGCAAAAAAATAATCTTTGTTATGGAGGTAGAAATTTCCTCCAAAAATTTATTTTTAAAAACAAAGGGGTAACTCATTTTAAACCGGGAAGAGGATAACCCTTTTCTTTTTTTTACGGGAAATTGTCCCCCTGAATTTTGGAACAAAAAAAATTTTTTATCCAAATGCCTGAAAAATAGGAATTTTTTTTGGGGGAAAACTCAAAGAGTTAAGAAAGATTTTTTTCCTTTTGAAAACAGCTTTTATTGGGTTAAGGGGGAATATGAGACGGTTTTTGGAAGCTTATTAACTTAGTTCAGTAATATGTTTTAAAAATTTTCCCAAAATTTTTAATTTTTAAAAATTTTATCAAAAAGGGAAAATTGTAAACTACATGAAAACTTTTAATGACCCAAATAAAAATTTTTTAAAATTCCGGAATTGGAATTTTGTTAAAAGTTAAAAGTTAGGTGGTTTATTTTTGGGGTTTTTTAAAATGAATTTTGAACTTTAAAAAACTTTTAAGAAACTGAAAAAAAAAATTTTTTTTTGGGGAACCCAAAACTTATTTAAAATTTTTAAATTAAAATAATAAAAACTCAAAAAATAAATTACCAATTGCATTTTTATCGAAAAATTTTGTTAACATTGTAAATTTTTAGGGTTTTTTTGCAACAATTGACAGACCCCTTTGCAATTTAAAAATACTCGCATGTTATTACTGATTAGGAAAATGTGAAGGTTTTTAAAAAATTAAAAAAAAACCCAACTCTAAGAAAATTTTTAAAATTTTGGGGCTGTTTTAAAAAAATAAATAAGAAATTTTTCGAAAACTCCCGATTTTTTTTGACGAAACACAAATTTTGGTTTTTAAAAATTTTAAAAAAACACCCCCAATAGACAAAAAAGGGAAATTTTTATTAGAAATTTTTTCCGAATTTCCGCTTTTTTTTTAATTTTTGAAAAAAAAAAGGATTTTCACGAAAAAGCCGAAAAATTTCTCTTTTTTTTTAAAAAATTTAAAAACAAAAAAAACAAACCCAAAAACCGCAAAGCTAAAAAGGGGTCGTGTCGGCTTCGGAGTTCCTAATTTAGATCATTAGTCGAACCACGAGTCGCACTCGCACCACGTGCCCAAAGGGTCGAATCACGCCCGGACTAATCGTTACCGCAACGCACTTCGGAATGGGCCACATTTGCCTTCACTTGTAACAGAATTGTTTTTCTTGCATTTTCTTTGCTTTAAAAATCAAAATGCCAAAAGTTTAAGCTTTTTGTCCGGAAATGGGGAGTTTCCCCAAGAAATGGTTTTTCGCCTCCATCCTGGCCTAGGCCCAAATAATTTGTTTTTCACGTAGGCCCTGGCCTAGATGTGCTTAAATCCATTTGGTTCTAGGTTTGGGGCCTAACCCCAGTAATTCCTTGTTGCTAACCTTTTAAAGATGCGTGCTTAAAATTTCCCTTTAGGCCTGGGCCCTAGTGTAGTAGTAGAGTAAGCCCCTTTAGGCCTAGCGGGCCTAGGTAGATGTGTTTAAAAACCCCATTGTGGGCTAGGCTTGGCCTAGACCCAGATAATTCCTTTTGTAACCTTTTAAAGGCGTGCTTAAAATTTTTTTTTGGGCCTAGGCCCTAGTGTAGGCCACTAGTAAGAAAAGACCTTTGGGGGCCTAGCTAGGCCCCCAGGCCTCCTAAATTTAAATACAACCAGGGAGGGCCTTGTCAAAAAAATTGCATTTTAAAATGTACCCCTTCAACCTATTTTAAAAAAGTACATTTTTATTTGTTTGCATTAAAAAAAAAGTGGATTTTTATTTCCCGTTATTTACCATATTGTAAAGTTTTTGGCACCGTTTTTGCCTATTTTTTTAAAACCCAAATGAACGTTTTTATTTCCATTTTTCAGTGTCCCCACTGATCGATATTGAACGTTTTTTTTCCCTCGCTCCAAAAAAAAAATCTAATTTCGTTTTAAGCATCAAAATACCCACCTTGGTAAACTCCTTCAGAGCCCCGTTTGCTGCCCTGGTATTTTTTCTACCCCTCAGGCTCGGTCAGCAACACAACCTGGCCGGGTTTTCGCCGATACAGTAGCTTCCGCAGGGGAGTTTGGGGCTGCCCTTTAGAACTTCCCTGCAAAATTCCGTCGTCCCCAACGTAAACACCGCCCTGTGATTTAAAAGAGGTCTGTTCAAGGGTGGTAGGAATGCATTGGGATTCAAAAGTTCAAAACTATTTTAGAATAAAATATGTTTTATTTTCGTTAATTTACATTGTTTTAAAGTGACACTAGAAATAAAACTAAAAAGAAAAAATTTTGAAAATATTTTTTCTTAAAAAAAAAAAAATAAAAAATTGTTTAATTCGGGGCATCACATACCCCTAGCCGAGCCCACATAGAAAAACTGTAGTTATCCTTCTTGGGGGGGGAACATGGCCCTGTGCGCTGTCGTGGGCCCCCACGCGGCTGAACATGTCAACGCTTGCTCATCACCTTTTCACAGCAGCCCTTGGCCAGACACTCGGATAGAAAAAAAAGAACACTGCTGAATGGTCATCGGTTCGACGAATAAAACGGCCTAAAAACCAAGCTTGGTCAACACGGCTCGAAAATAAAACTCAAGAAAAAAGATACTTTCACACTTTTTATAAAATAGTCCCATAATGCAAGTATTATTTTGGGGCTACAAAAATTTGATTAACAAAGAGTACCTACCTTAGGTCAAAGCGGCTGCCGTAGGTTGACGGAAAAAACTTCACCAAAATTCTTCAGCAGAGGTGGAAAATGGCCGGAATTTGCCACGTTTGGAAACTTCCCAACTGACGAAGGGGTCCCGGGCTGCAACAGAAATAAAGTTTTTTTCAATTTTTTGATAAGGCATTGTTAGAAAATCTGATGGCCTAGTAAACCAAAAAAAGCTGGCATATGGAATTACAAATGAAAGAAAAAGTTTTTTGTAAAACCCAAACACCAGTACAGTAGAGACACAAAAAAATTTCTCCCGATTTGTGCTTCGATCAGATCACACTGCAGAAATAAGGCAAGCTTTTAGTTTAACAAAACAAATGAGAATATCCCCTTTTGCCAACGCATTTGTGAATTTGACTAACCCGAGACAAATTAGCCCCATACACAAAAAAGGGACTGAGAAAAAAGCGTTTCTTAGCATACCTAAACTTGAGACATCTAGGGGGTGGGTAGGTAGCCCCTACCCTAGGCCAAGCTGCAAGGATAGAAAAAATCTATGCTTGGGGGACTGATTTTAATGGCCCGGGTAAACCCGGAATAAATACAAAAAATTTATACATTTCATTTCAAATCAATAAACAATTGTATTTAAGGGAGAGCAAAACAAAAAAGAAAATTACAAATCCCAGCATATTAATTGCGGGGAGGCCTAAAAACCTGGGGGGGGACAATATTAGGGATGGGATTGTTAACGTGTAAAACGTGGGGTGTGCTATCTGTGCCCCGGGGGGGCCGGCCCCGCCTCACGAGAAGGACGAGCCTGTCTTGATGCTCTGTCTTCCCCAATGACGCGGCGCAGGCGCATGGCAGAAGATAGGGCAAAGTGCTACTCACAGCTCTCTTTTGGGCGGGCTGACGCGTCGGTCCCCTGCTCTAAGGTCGCGTCTTGATCCCACACGGAACCGGGACCCGGCAGAGACGACTTGCCATACTCGACGCTACCAACTGACGCCTGAATAGGCGCTACCCCAATAAAATGATCGCGAATTATTAAATAATTTTTTTTTTTTTTTTTGCAAGTGGCAAACATAAAAATGGTACGTGTCACGTCTGACAGGGCCCAAGAGTGTGCACGTTTAGGAAAGTACAGCGTTTTCCCCCTCCCTACCAACTATGTCGATTTGGTTGTTGGATAATAGTAGGTCCCATGCTTAACAATCTTCCTTTTAGGGATTTTTTTGGAAAAAAAATCGAGCCCATATAAACAGCCATCGTCTGTGTAAAGTGCATAGCCCCTTGATGCTTAAGCAATCATGTAAAATGCCCAAAATTTGGGTTTTAAAACTGGAATTGCCCCCCGGGCAAACCATGTAGGCCTACTGTATTTTTGTTCTAGATTTTTAGTTAGGTATAGAAATTGAAAAATGAAATGCATAAAACGGGGGGAGACTACTCTGCATGCAAAAAACTTTTTGATTTAAGACTCTGAAAAATGGGGGGGTGACCTTTCATTCCGGCAAACACAATCGAGTAGGGAGAGTTTTCCCCTTTTTAAAGGATTTCACCTTTTCTCAGGATTTTTAAGTGTCTCAAGGGTAACAGGATTTTGGGGAAAATCTTAGGATTTTTACTGTCTTTAAAAAAAAACTTAAAAATTTAAAAATTTTTTTTAAATTTAGCCAAAAAAAGCAAGTTGACAGTAAAAAAAAAATCAGGACTAGTAAAATAAAATAAGGACTGCATAAGCCCAACATTTACCGCAAGTGGGGGTTTTTGGTGATAGCCAAAAATAAAACCTTAAAATAATTTGGAAAAAATTCTGTTTTATGCGTTTTTTTCAGTAATTTTTACTAGATTCTGAAAATCAGGCTGGCATAACATATTTTTTGGGATGAAACCGAAAAAATTTTTAACATTCCTTCCGGTTATAATACGCTAATCGAATAACGTTTTCAAGGATTTTTCAGGATTGTTTAAGTATTTTCAAGGTAAAAAAATTTACCGGTGGCCCCTGGGGTAGGGGGCCCAAAAAACGTAAAACTTCAGACAAAAAAGCCAAGGGCCTCTTTCGGGTAACGTACCGATCACCCACAGAGGGCCCCCCCCCCTGCTCCGACCACCGGATCGTGCGGGCTGGTGGGGGGCGTGGACCCCGGCAACCCCCTCCCCCGCCCCCACTCGCAGCTCCCTTCTCCCCGCCCGTCAGCAACACCTTCTTGAGGGATGCCAAAGCCAAGGGCCCGGGCACTTTCGCTATCGAATGGTGCGGGTACGAGTCTGGCATAAAATTCACCCTGGAAATTAATTTCCATTTTATTTTTAAAAACCCCAGTTTAAATTTAGTGGTCGGCCCACTGTCAACAATTTAGGTTTGTTACCTTACAATAGGGAAGACCCCTTTCTAGCTTATATAAAATTTTTTTCTGTGACCTATTTTTGCTACACTTTGTTCCAACATCTTTTAGAGTGGATAAAGGGGTTTTCCAGTTTCTTAGGGTTTTAGCTCTCTCGAATCACCATCTACTCCCCATCTGCTAGTACAAATCATTGCCATCTGTTCTTATTTTTAGGCTATAGGCCTAGGTAAAATGAAAGCATTGCAGGCATATTGTTTTAATTCTCTACAAAAAAATGCTACACAGGCAACGTGAAACGTTGGGAATACCTAATGAACCGAGCAAAAAACAAATTTGTCTAAAATAGGCCCTACCGTCCCCCCAAACCTTTTAAAAAACGTTGTGATTACGTACCAGTTTTTATCAAAAGCGATACGTATCCACCTCGTTCACGGCTATGGGTCCACTGCCAGTACGTTTCTTCAGGGGCCATGCGACATGATGGAAATTTCTGTTGGTCGGTACTCTGTATTTTTAATCAAAATAGAGTGCCCTCCCACTTGCCTAAAAAAAAAACATCAGCAAATAATGTTTTGACACCATAGGGTAATTCCGAAAGTTTTTCAATGGCCCTATGCTATTTGCGTACTTGACCGTTCCCAAAGTGTTGAATACAGCCTCGCATTCCGTAAAATATTTGTAGCATTTCGCATGCACAATATGCTCGGGTTTTCACTAAAGCTTCTTTTTTAAAAAAAAAATGGCGGATCACTTAATTAAATATGCTTTGACGTGACAAAAAACCCAAAAAAAAAAATTCGTATAGTTGTTTCACCCGGACCACGCTTGAATAAACAACGGTAAGCACTTATATTACTTAAAACTTAAACGCCCTGGGCCATATGAGGATTACCAAAAAATTTCGTAAAAATATTTGCAGCGCTACCCGAAACAGCCATGCTCTACTCGAAGCATTCCGAAAAATATTTTCGTGCCTTGGATTTTTAAAAGTGCTGGAGAAAGCCAGCACCAAAAATATTCAAGCTTTTGGAAAAGTACCCCTTAGGCCCAAAAGGATGAGGTTATGAGGCACCCACGGTCAACAACCTTGACGGAAAAAACCCTTGAAATGTTAAAAAATTGAGAGGTTTGTGGGCGAGTTTGAAAATGAAAAAAAATGAACAAGTTGGACCCCCCCAAACCCAAGAAATTTCCCTCGGGACTTTCTTCGGCTAGGGGGGTCCACTTTTTAAACACCTTGTTTAACACTGCTATTTTTGCCTTTTTAGCCGTTCACATAAGCATAGTCCAAATCCTAGTTGTAGTCCCTATCATAAAAGCAGATGAAACATAGGGAACACTGTTATCTTTCACACAAGCACAAGGTTAGTCTTAGGTTTTTAGTCTTAAATCGTAGTCATAAGAAAGTTAAAAATATTCATCTTTCTTACGACCAAACAACAAATTCACGACTGCGAATCAGAATCGAAACATCACTTGCAACAAAGCAAAAAACAAAAAAACAAACCATGACGGGGTAAACAATAATTTTTTCACCTTTTACCATACATTGCAAATATAACTCTTTTTTTGAGAAAGGAAAAGCTAGCTATGGAGAGTAATACATAATTTTTAACAATTTTATAAAAAAAAAACATTAAAAAAATACTTTTATAATTTCATAAAATCTTTCCTTTTATTTCTAAATAATACTTATTTTTTTTTTTTGAATTTTTATTTTATTAAATTAATTCATGAAAAAAACATAGTAGTTTCAGGGGTGTGAAGGAAAGTTTAGTGTAAAAACTTGGGTGGGGTATTTTATTTTCGGGCAAAGATTAAGTTAAACGTCAGCGGAGAAGGTATTCATTGATGTGTAGAAAGCAACGCTTTTTAAAAAATGTTTCATGTTATTTTAAAAGAGTTAGGGATTGTAATTTTTTAATTTTTGGGGGTTAGATGAAGATTTTTTAAAATTTGGGAATGAGGGGCCTTTGGAGAAAAACCCTTGTATTTGAGTTGGGGCATGAATTTTTGATTGCGATCGTGATCATGGGGAGATCGTTGAGTTTAATTTTTAAGAGGTGAGGGGTTTTATTTGACAAAGACTGCTGCAAGTTTTATCAAAAATACTTGCTAAAAGGGCAAGATTTTTTGGGTGGGGAAAATATTTCTGCAAAGGGGACGCCAAAAAGCTCCTACTATAATTCGATGGCCCGTTTTTTTAAACTAAAAAAAATTTTTAAACTTGTGGCGAGTTTCCCCAAAAATAAGTCCGTATGATATGTGTGAGTGGATGTGGGGGCAGGTATATGAGAATAAGGACGTTGTGGCGACTAGGGCTTTAATTCTTTGAGGGGGAACAAACCTTAAAACAGGACTAAACCATACGACTAGGACTAAACCTTAGGCTACGATACGACTAAAAATTAAGACTTTAATGAATGGGCATTACTAGACTACTTTTGTTAAAGGTGACTTTCGTTAGGTTTGCCGAACTTTCCGCTGGTACAGTAGCCGCGTATTCTAGGATATAATCCCATAAGAGCGCACCCGAAATCCCTTTTTCCCTTACACTGTATATAAAAAAAATTGGACCCCCCCAGCCGAAGAAAATACCGTTCGTCTAGGGGTACCTGTGCCATGACCTAGGGCAAAATTTTTGGTACTTTTTCGGGGAAGGGGGGGCCAACTTTTATAAGGCCTAACGTAACGGAAAAAGGGTTTTGGGTGCGTCTTTTCGATAATATACTAGAACTGGCGGTGCACTGTAGCCCGCGGAAAGTTTTTGGCAAACCTAACGAAAGTAACCTTTAAAAATAAGTAGTAAAAGGCTATAGCAGTTGTTTTAAAAAAGGGGTAGGGCCTATAGAAGTTGGACCCCCCACCAAACAAGTGCCAATTTTTCTAGCCCCCTGTTTCATGGCCCCTGGTCTAGGCCCCTGGGGGACTTTCAATAAAGTGGACGGTAGTCCTAGGTAGGCTAGCCTAGGGTATGATGGGAAAATTTAACCCCAAAGCCAGTCCCGTAAAAATTTGGTAGGCCCTTTTGTATTAGCCTACTACGTCACAATGTGTGTTTAACTTCTAGAATTCCAGACAAAGGGAGGGTAGGGTCAGGGCCTTTTCCCAGGCTTTTTAGAATTTTTAAATAGGCCGGGCCATTAGGATTTTGGCACTCTTGTCGCTAAGCGGGTTCCCCAAATTTAACCACACTTTTTTCCCCAAAAAATCAATGGAAAACAACTTCAAATTAGAAATAAGTTAATATTAAGTAAGTAAAATGAGATTAATAGAAACAATCTCGAATTACACGAATAATTAAAATTTAATTTACATTATTGAACATGAACGTCGTCTCACTTTTGATCAACGCGCCATTTTTGGGTTTTGGTTGTTTTTGTCATTTTTCTTAGTAGGGTTCCAACCCTTTTTGCGATTTGTGGGGTTTTTTTATAAGTAAACAATTAAAAAAAGTGAATAGCACGGGGTCCAAAGGGCGGGCCCCCGGGGGCGGGGGGGTGCCCCCCCGAAAAAAATGAGGTACGTACAAACAAAAAACACGACAGGGACCGCAGGACAACGAAGTTTGGTGTGTTTTTGGGTTGTAGGGGGGAATGAGAGACTTTTTCCAAAAAAGGGCCGGATCAACTGATGGGTTTTCCCCTGGCCGCACTGATGCGCAATCAGTGCAAGTACATATTCCCCTGGGAGCTGAAAAAAACCACTCGTGCAAAAAAAACGTATTCCCCTGGGGGGACTGCACCGCTCCGTGCACTCGCAGTGCGCACTGAGCCGCATGACTGAGGGGCGGGGGCAATCTTTCCAGTGCAACCGTAGACCCCCGAAAAATTTGGGGTTTTGTTGTTAGATTTGACCGACTTTCGTTGGGTAGCAGCGACGATGAGTTGATCAATTTTTAAGAATTTTCTCAGAGAATCACAAACTACGTAGAAAAATGTTGTCCACATTTTATTTACAAAGAGGAGATTTGCATAAAATTTAGTTTGAGGTTATGTTTATTGTTTACTGTTTAGTCCCGTTGGGAAAGGCTATAATATGCATTGGCCCCTTGCTTTCGATTTTTTTTCCCCTTCTCATCCACATAATTGTTTGAAAGCGGATAAAGACATATTGATAGTGAGGATTGCCACTCAATATTATGCACTGAAAAAATAATCGTATTCCACTGACATTTGCACTCAGGGCAGCACGGGTGCCGTGCATCACGTGACCGTGACGTTTCAGTGCGCACGACGTCGCACTCAGTGCGGCCCAGTGGAAAAAACGCCATGAGTAATATTGTGTTCACCTATGAAATTTGTTAATTTTGCAAAGTGGTGATTAATAATAAATTGTTAATATTGAATTTTTACACTTTTATTCTAATTTGTAGTTTTTTTCCCGTTGATTTTTTTGGGGGGAAAAGTGTGGTGAAAGTTGGACCCGCTTAGCGACAAGAGTTCCAGGATTCTAGATCACAGTGGCTAGGGGTAGGAGGCCTAGGTAGGCTTAGCTTACCCCTACTTTATGCAGGCCTGCGCCTAGGCCTAGGCCTACCCAATGTCTTGGGCCCTACCTACCTGTATTTCTAGATGAAACACGCATTTTTCATGAACGCTGAACCATCTTTTAAAGGGACTACGAATATAAAGTTTGCTAGGACATCATAACAAAAAAAAATAAAATGCTTTTTCACTTGGAATAAAATATTCACATTCCCAGGGACCGCCATTGAGCGTTGTTTACAAATAAATTCCTGTTACAGGAGTACAAACATAACAAAATGAGATTATTACTATTTGTGGGTCTCATTTTTCTGGCCTTCACGGAGGAACTCAAAAGCATCTGTGGGGTTACAAGTTATGCAACATCTTTGCAAAAGATCAATAAATATTTTTTTTAATTAATTTACATTTATCCGCTTTTCAAAAATATTGAAAACTTTTTGGACAGTCAATAAAAATTTCACGCAGGAAAAACTTGTCGCCACAGTTGGCAATCGAAAGTACGGGCCCATGATTTCGCGATATAATCAAACCTAAAACTTTGTCAAAATATGATTAGGCTAATGAATAATATCTACTATTTAAATTATTAAGAGGTTATACAGTTATTCAGATGGGGTAGTGATCCATATTTTAGCCTTGTATAATTAATTAATAAATACATACATAAATAAATAAAAAACTTTCGTATATTTAGAGTCTAGAAATCAGCCCAAAATTTGATTTTTAAGTGGGGGACTTTTAAATTTCAAGACGACGACCAAGCTAACTCTGCAGAAGCCGACACCATCGACGAGTAGCTATCGGAGACCAACAACGAAACACTGATCAATCGAGATCATGATATTAAACCCTATAGAAATTGGCTAGACAGCAGTCGGTGGTCACTTCCGGTACAATTAGAAGCCATCTTAAAATGACAGTTTACATGTTAATCAAATGGGAGCGATTTGTGGCCAAATAGTTCTCAAGATTGCCGCGGGGTTTGGGACAGGTAAGCATACTAGCCTTTAACACCAAATGATTACTAAATTCCCTTATGCAATCACTTCGTATTGTTTTTTGTTTAATACCATGCTGCACAAGCTAAAACCATATCAAAAAAAATCTAGTAAAATATTTTATTGCATTAAAAAAGCATAAATTAAAACGCCAAATATCGCCATCTTGAAATGGGCCGGTTGAGTCTTCAATTTGCTACGCTCGCGCCTGTGCGGAGGTATAGGAGAATGCTAATCTAGCTACTAATTATTAGGATGTCTATGATGAGATGTACACGATTCCACCGGCCGCGACTGCGCCAGAATGTACAAGGCTGTTTCAGAACAACCTTCCCCCCCCCTTTCCCCCCAGCCTCATTGCTAGACGGCTCCAAGACACCGTTTAAATCATAGATACTACCGTTGAGTGACTAAAACTACTATGGTTTAAATACTCCTAAGCCAAGAGCTGATGTACTTTCTTTCCACATAAAAAATAAATAAATAACTTATATTTGAAGCGGAATCGAATCCCGGAACTTCTGTATTTGAAGCAGAGCCTCTAGGCACAAGACCAGAGAGAGAGAGAGAGAGAGAGAGAGAGAGAGAGAGAGAGAGAGAGTGGGGGGGGGTGATAAGTGTGATTAGACGAGTGAGCGAAGCGAATGAGGATTTAACGCCACTTGATCGGGTTTTCGTCGTGACTATGTAAAATGTAAAAATATGTAAAATGTAAAATGTTTGTCCGGTCCCATACGGCCGAACGGCCAAATAGATTGAAATGAAATGAAAACAGACATCCGTGACCAGGTAACTGAGAACTGCTAAAAAAAAATGAGATAAAGTCATTGTGATTTAAACCTACAAAAAATATTAAATTGAAAAATAGGCGTGAAATGTGTGGGTTTCATTGTAACAACAATGCTTTTGTTCTTTAAAAAATCACTGCCTCCTAGATGCTACTCGGTTGCAATGGAGGCAGTGGAAATAATCTGTAATGCAGTATGCAGTGACCAAGGTGCAAACATCAGCTCGTAAGTATGGAAGATTTGAACTCCCCGTAACTGGAGGCGAGCTCTAGCAGTCGTTTCGGGAACCTTTCCTCCTTACTTTGACCACCACCCCAACGACGACAGCCAAGACAACACGATGATGATGACAAACTATGACGACCATGACATGACAACCCCCTTTCCTCCCCTACCCGTGGCTGGTTCTGACCAGCATAGGACTTTCCTCCCACATCCCCTTAGGCTAGAGTGGCGCATTAGACGTAACGGTTAACCTTAGATAGGGGGAGGAAAGGGAATATTACCGGGTACTCAACACATGGCTCACTCACTCGTCTAACAGCGACTTTGGCGTTTCTCTAGTTAGACGAGTGAGCGCAGCGAACGAAGTCTCAACGCAAGTAGAACGGGCCTTGGTCGTGATTTACTGTATGTTAAATGTTAAATGTATGGTTTTTTTGTCCGCAGTCCCATACGGGCCGAAACGCCCCAAATAGATTGACATGAAATTATAAACAGACATCCGTGACCAGGTAACTGAGAACTGCTAACAAAATGAGCACAATCCGTTGCGATTTAAACCTACAAGACATAATAAATTGAAAAATAGGCGTGAAATGTGTATAGGTTTCATTTTAACAACAATGCTTTTGTTCTTGAAGAAGTCATTTTTATCGAATAATTTTTTTTCGGGCTGTAATAACATGCCTAGCAGCATAGATACTACTGGTGACCAGTGACAACGTGAATTAGGTCACGAAATTTCAAACAAAGTTTTTTTTCAAAGTTTTGGTTAAGGTGCCGGGTAGGTAGTCGAAATTAAATTAATCCTGGCTGGTACATGTGGTGGAGGTGCCGGGTCATAAAACGCGATTGTGAGATTGTCATAATCGTTTGTACGAGAGAAAACTAAAAATACATCATATCAAAATATCGACATTACACAAGAAATGCCTAATTTCGTAAATTTGGTGGAGGTGCCGGGTAGTCGAAATAACTCCTGGTAAAAACTGTCAAAAACTTTGAAAGTGAAGGCTGAAATTAAGATTAAAATTAAAAATGATTCTCGCTCTCATGTGCTTGTTTTTCTTTTAAATTAATCGTTGTCCTGAAATTTGTGATACTGATAGTTTAAAACTAGGCGTTTTTTTTGCATTATCAAATTGTTTTTTTGGTAAATAACGAAAAATCGCGAAATTTATTATTTACAAACTAAAAAAAAAAAAATTGCACATCTCTACACACATTCATTGTTAGGTTCTTTTTTGAAGCAGTCGATTGAAAACTTCTTTATCGACACTTGTTTCAAGGAAGTTCCGGTACGTGGCGCTATTTAGTTCTATGCGATGTTTTAAGGAACTATGTAGTTGCTAGAGGAAAGCTCTTATCTCTACAGCATGTTACGTAGGCAGCCTATTTTCTCCAAGCAGTGTTGAATTAAGACTTTTCATCCCCGGGGGGCTATTTAAGATCCCGGGGGTATTATATAGGGACCAAGTGCTGGGGGTTTGGGGGGCAAAGCCCCCAACAACAGCGCGCAGACGAAAATTCGAAGTCAGGTTTTTGAATGCATTTAGTGCGTTTTAGAAAAAAAGTTGTGGGTTTAACGCAATACCACAATAATGTAGTTTTGTGTGTTGTGGACGTAAAAAATCCTAAATATCCCCTAGATTTAACCTTCAAACCGCCCAGATTCACAAACGGTCATTTAGCAACGAAAACAAAATTTAATACAATATTTCCAAACTGGGTGAGATTTTTTTTTTTTACCAATCCCAGCACGATTTTGTAAAATTCGACTAATAGGAGGGAAGTATCAGTATTTAACCTAATAGGCTATACAAGGAAAAACTGCGTTGACCCCTCCTTTTACAGGATGCCTACGCATTGGTTACCTGATAATAGTGTTTTCGCATCGAAAAGTACACTGACCATTTACCCAACATACTGCATCTGTATCAGTCCTGCAAGCGTATAAAAAGGCGCGGCTGCAACCCAACATACAAAAGAAGTCATACCAAGAAATTTCCTAAACAGAAGTCGGAACCCTTCGAATGACCATACATTTACAAATCTAGTCCTTGACCTCGTAAGTTGCCCACACGTTTTTCGTAGGGTCTGCCTATTTGATTACAGTTAAAAAATAAACCTTAACAACCTTCAAACTTCCAAGCAATATATTCGTGCCCTTTCAAAAACGGCAAAGTGACATTAAAATTTAAAAAATGAAGGAATATATAGTGCATGTAGTCAATTTATTCCCGGGGGGGGGGGCGAATGGGGGGTCTCGGGGGGGGGCTTCGCCCCCCCCGGGATCATAGCTGGATTCAACACTGTCTCCAATTGCCATTTTCTCCACAGCCATATGAATATATTTTTCGTCATTTTTTGCGATTTTTGTTTTGTAGATTTGTTTTTGGATGAGCGTAGCGAGCGGAAGCGTAGACTTCAATTTCACTGACCCCCAAAAAAATTTAGCTCGGGTGTTTTTTTTTTTTTTTTTTCTGTCTGTTTGTTCGCTCTCTACCGGGCAAACGGCATATGTGCACTTCATGAAAATTTGAGGGGACCTTCGTTTTCTCTAAACTTAGAGGTGTATTGTTTTTGGGTACAATCGAAGAAATATTTATCATGAATATCGTACTTTTACGATTTTTTTCGATTCTTAGTGCGTATTTTCGTCACTTTGGGCCGATTCTGACCAAACGGGTGGGGCTACAACGTCAGATTTCACATGGAAATTAAGGTTATGGTGAGTAGTACTTTTTTAAAGAAAAAGTTGTAAAAGTTAGTCAGAATCCACAGAAATAAAAGGTTTTAATATGAGTTTTTTTAAGTTTATATTACCAATTAAAAAAGTAACAATAGAAACTTTACAAACAATCACCTACAATGCATTAAAAAGCACTTTCAAAGGAAAAGTGCGAACAAACGCACAAAACCAAACAAAAAACTTACAAAAACACGTTTTCCATCAACGCGGGGGACTTAGCGTTCCTGGTAGGTGGAAGATAGAGCGCGAAGTGGTCTATCGAGGCGGCAAAAGAATTTTTACCTGGCGGGGCACCTAGAACTGCTGTAAAAATTACGTGCAGAGGAAGTAGCCCAATAGCAGTTCACGGTACGGGCGCTACTAGCATGAGTTCACGACATTTCCAGCAAACCTGGTTTCCAAGGCCAAAAATGACCGCAACAAAATGGAAAATAAAAGGGGACC
>JAMZAV010017045.1:0-10615 GCA_024449915.1 Sweltsa coloradensis | reverse complement strand
AGTAATAAATATAACATACAAGGACGATTCAAAAGCAGATAACATTATCAAGGATGTATATAAAATGTATTTTGGCATGCTAGCATATTACAAGTATAGAGTGATAATTGGGCCTGATTTGCCAGAAGCTATTGCGTGCTTAGCTACTGAGTTGTAAATGATGGTAATATAGTTTTAAAGTTATTGTGTGGCTATAAATTCGTATTACCTGCTGGCAAAACACACCTTCTTAAATGTTTTCTCAATCTGTGCCACCAATAATAATTTATACGTAATTCTATCACAGCCATTGAAATACGTTACGCTCATATTTGATGACTTGAAATGGTATTTACTTCACCGTGATATGCATCGTTTAGAAGAGATTTTAAACAGTCAAGTAATTTTTTGTTTTTATAAGGAACCGACAAAGCCCGGCCGCACATATTACTGCGTGATCTTCAATTTAATAGTAAATTAATTGGATGAGCGTAGCGAGCGTAGCGAGCGAAGCGAAGATTCCATTCATCATACACTGGAGAAAAAAATCCGGAATGTTTTTTTTTTTTTTTTTTTTTTTTTTTTCTTTCTTTCTTTCTGTATTTTTGTCTGTTTGTTAACACGATTCCGGCTAAACCGATACTCCGATTGCGATGAAATTTTATGGAGACCTTCGAAATCTCTGAACTTAGAACTGCCACGTTTTGAGCGCAATCGGAAAATTATTTCTCATGAAAATCGCCATTTTACGAATTTTTTCAATTTTAAAATATTTCTTCGACTTATAACACCTACATGCTTCATTCGATTGTAATGATTTTTTTCACAAAACCTTTATTTTATGAATTAAGATATTCGTGTGAAATTTGAGCGCAATCGAAAAATTATTCTCATGAAAATCGAAATTTTACACGTTTTTTTTTTTTTAAACAAGTCTTTGACTTATAACACCTACATGCTTATCCTATTGTAATGAATTTTCACAGAACCTTAATTTTATGAATTAATATATTCTTGTAAAATTTGAGCGCAATCGAATAATTATTTCTTATGAAAATCGCAATTTTACGATTTTTTCCTTTTTTTTAAAATTACGATTCATAAAAAAAATTAAAAAATAAAGTCAATTTTTTATTTAATTTAATTTAATTTAAAAAAAAATATTCGACTTTGTAATAATTTTGTCACAGAACAACAGAAAATCCTCATAACACATGGCAGCTCAATGCACCAATTACGCTCATCCAACAACGCGGCGGGACTTAAGCGTTTTCCTAGTTATTAATAATGTTCACCTTTCTATTATGGCATTGGTTTACAATCAATGAGCGGGCAAGAGGAAAACAATCACGAGTAGGGAGCACCGAGAAGGGGGAGTTTTGGTTCGTTATGTGCACACATTCAAAGTGGTGGCGGTGCCGGGTCATGGATCATGAACTCTCTGGGGAGCCAGCCACTCAACCCTTACTTGCATGGTCACCAAAATAATTCTGTATTAAGTGCATATTATCATACAAACTATACATTAAAAAATATGTAATTATTATGCAAAACAATGCATTACAACCAAGCAATTCAACTCGTGTATATTTTAATACATTCTTCAAAGTCGGTGCAGTCTCTTCAGCAACAAGATCCGCTAAGTTGAAGCTTATTGCTAAAAATAGAAAGAAATCGAATAACCGTTTGTGTTGATCTTGGCTTATAATTTTCAAATACTCAAATTACAATTGATATACAAGAAGTTTCGACTATTCCGGATTACGCTCCACCAACCAGTTTTACAATGTTGAAATAATTTAACTTTTCTGGACTTAAAAGTTTCGAAAACAGTATAATCTTTTTGGATGAGCGAAGCGAAGATTCCATTTCACTACACTGGAGAAAAAAATCCGGAATGTTTTTTCTTTCTTCTTTCTGTATTTTTGTGTGTTTGTTAACACGATTCCGGCTAAACCGATACTCCGATTGCGATGAAATTTGATGGAGACCTTCGAAATCTCTGAACTTAGAACTGCCACGTTTTTGAGCGCAATCGGGAAATTTTTTCTCATAAAAAACGCAATTTTACGATTTTTTCGATTTTAAAAATTTTTTCGACTAAAACACCTACATGCTTTATCCGATTGTAATGATTTTTTCACAGAACCTTAATTTTATGAATTAAGATATTCGTGTGAAATTTGAGCGTAATCGAAAAATTATTTCTCACGAAAATCAAAATTTTACGATTTTTTTCTTTTTTCTAAAACCTTTTCTATGCTACGCCCGAGATAACTCGGGCATTGCACATTACACACCCAACCATTTCTAAAGCCTACACAACAATTACTAAAATTATAAATAACCAAAATTAAAAAAAAACAAATACATAACATAAAACATGTTGGGTTTTTTTTTAAAGGGGTTGTTTCAGCAAGGGGTGGGGGGGGGGGGCGGGGTTTTTATGGAGGGTTGTTTGGGGTTGGTCTTAATTTGTATGACAGCGAATTATGGTTTTTAAAAAAATGTTTAAATTTAATTTTGGAACAATTTCCCCCCGCTATCTTTTGATTTGAGGGATTGTTTCACAATCACGGGGGAGAAAAGAAAGGTTCTACAAATATGATACATGATTTGGAACTACGCCCCATTTATTATCGTGTTTTTCTTTGGGGGGGGGGGGGGGAGTGTTTTCTTTTTTTGTGGGTTTTTGAGAATTTGGTTTTCAAACATGTACATAATTTGGGAACTACCCCATTCATATCTGTATTTTTGTTTGGGGGAGGGGGTTGTTTTGGGTTGTTTAAACAATCTTTGGTGAGAACATGTCGGTTTTTCAAATGTTTTACATGATTTTGGGAACAAAACCCGATATCTGTAAAATTTGGGGGGGTTGTTTTTTGTGTTGTGGGGGGGGGGGGGGTGATTTTTGGTGGTTGGTCTAATATCGTATGAGAGAGAATTATAGTTTTTCAAACATGTCATAAATTTTTGGGAAAACCCTACACCCCCTTTTTGATTTTTTCTCGGGAAAGTGCGTTTTGTTGAAAATAACTCAGCACAGGACCCCGATTCTATAAATCTGACCGAGTTGGAACCCCGGGGGTTTTCTACGTAATCGGGCTCGGGGTTGTTAGTGATCGACCCGGTTGAGGTCGATATCTTTGCGATATAATCCGTAACAACCGAGTCCGACTCGGTTTTATTTAAAAAAAAAAATGGTGGATGATAAGCCTTGGCCTACACGTAAACACAACCAGATTATTAACTTTCTCAAACGAATAACAATAGTATGCTCAAAGGAAAACCTACCTTTTAGTAAGGGCCTACCCCTAAAAGTCCCGTACGTTCCCTTTTTTCATGAAATTATACCATTTAAATCCAATTTCTCAACGATTGAAATAATACACACATCTATGTCATTTCGAATATTTGACAACTGACTGTGAATCATTTGTTCACATTTGACCGTCCACTCAGCCACTGCCATGTTAATTATACCTTTCGACCTCGACCAACAACTCCTGAGTCATTTAGTCGATTATTGTCAAGTAACTATAGTTACTTGTTGATTGTATGCCTGTATAGGGCTTATTTTAAAACCTTTATTTGGAAGCCTTCCAGCAATTTTTTAAAACTTTTTCTTTCAAAAGGAATTGCATCACTATTACCTTAATGTCCATGTAAAATATGAAAGTTGTAGCCCCACCCGTTTGGTCAGAGTCGCTGGGCAATTGAAACTGATGAATTAGATAGTAGTAGCCAGTAGTAGCCAGTATAGTAGCCAGTAGTAACTAACATGTTTCAAGCCATGTTTTCACCAAGAAGGAATGCTCGTACCCCAACCAAATTTGGCATGTGTTGTCCGACACCTAAATCCCCTCGATTTTGATAGTTTTCAAGTTCACATCACGTTTCATGACGGCTGGGGGACACCTCGAAATCACCCCAACTCTGCTTGCTGTGTACGGTGCCTGAGTGTGTAGCGCACCGCGGCTTGGCTGCGGCGCCCTAACGGGCACCTAGATTTCTTCAAAAAATTTATGGTCAGTTTATAATAAGTTGACAGGCAACAAAGTGAAAAAATATTGTAGCATAGCCTCATTGATAGAGACTAGGGTATCCTATACGTCTAATCCTGACATTTGCTGTTTGTTACAGAAAATTTTTGTTGTAAACGATGGGGATATTCCAGTAAAAATTGGTTATTTTAAAGTTTCAAATAAAAAAGGGAAGAAGAGGATCTACCATAAAAAAGGTAACTAATAAAGGAAGTTCATTTCAGGAATTAAACCCCCTTAAAAATTTAAAAGTGGGTTTAATCTTAAAGAGATTCCAGGTGTGGTTTTCAAGAAATGCGCACCCAATAGACGGATTTTTTTGGCAGTTCAAATTTCCCCTTTTCCCTTTCTTGTGGGTTTGATTTCCCAAAATATTTAAAATTTGGGCACCTTTTTAAAAAAAGGTAAATGAAAAAAAGAGTGATATAAATTTCTATGTCCTTATCAACTTTTCCCCAATAAAGGGAAAAAAATTTTTGAAATGTTTGTGCACAGAGGTTATTAATAAATTGGATGTATTGAAGGTTTAAGGAAAACCCAATAGCACCCATGGTTTCGGGAAAAGGTAGGTCAACGAAAAAGTGCACTTCTAGCATTTAAAGATTTTAAATATAAAAAAAGGTTTGACAAAGGAATGGAAAGGGTTTGGAACTGTTTTGTTGATCTTTGGGAAAGGGCTTTTGATTCAGTCCCTTTAAAACCTATTTAAAAAAACTAAAACCGGGTATAACTTTTTAAGCCCCCTATTTGTTATCAATTTTGGGGGAATTTTTTAAAAAAGAAAAAGTTTATCAATTTTTTTCAATATTTTTCAAAAAAAAAAACAGTATGGAATCCAAAAATATTTATTATAAACAAATTTGTAAAACTTTTCAGAACCGCACCCGGGCCTCTCGTATAAGCATCGATTTTTTAAATTTTCCATGTAGTATAAATTGAAAAAAAAAAATCATGGTGGCAACAAATTTATTTTGTTTTAATCGCGAGGTCAGGGACAAAAGTAAATGTAATCATGTAAATATGGTGGTTTTGCTTAGCAAATTTTCTTTCCTTTCTTTCCAATCCTCCCTATCACACTCTTTTTTTTTAAAAGGATGGGGGAAGGGGTCCACGCAACTCCCCACTTGGATACCCCACTGTTAGTGTTCTCTTACACAAATGGAAAATCTTTTTTGGAACAAAAAGAGAATCGAGTGAGTTTTTTTCATCATTTTTTAAAACGGACCCTTCCCAACATTTTTTACCCCCATTAAAAATTTTTGATTATTAAAAAAATTGCTTTATGGGATGAGATTGAACTGGTGCCAAGGGGTTATGGCCTCCGTTTTTCATTTGAATTTGGTGGGGTCGTTCAGTTTTATTTGGCTTAATATTTTCTTTACCACCCATCATCTGCAGGGTCAAACCGTTTTAATCTCTTTTAACCTGCTTTGGCCCAAGGGGCCCACTCAAAACCCGTTTTAAGGAATCAAAATGTTCGTTTGAAACTTCGGGGACTAAAATACGTATTGCACAAATTAAAAAAATTAAAAACCCCAAGGGGATTCCTTTTCTCTTTTTAAATTTTTTCCCGGGTTGTTTCTTTTGGGGGCAACTAACCGTAATGGGGGATAAATATGATTCTAAAACTATAGTTTGTCGATTTTTATGAAAAACTGAGTGGAAAATAATTTTAGTCTTGAAAAATTATACTCAAAAAAAATTTTTTTTGGCGTAAAGCACCCCCCCCCGAAATTAGAATTTTTGAGATGGAGGGGGGCGGCGAAGTTGAGAGGACCCACACGTAGGCCATCCTCTCTCAAAACCCCAAATCGATTTGGGAAAAGCGGCTTTTAAAACGCAGGCAAAATACTTTGAACGAAAATACCCCCAATTTTAATAAATTAGTTTAATTATTTTTTAACCCTACCCTGGCTTTTTTGCTTCGCGCATGGAAAGGAGAAAAGGGTTTCTAACTTTTTTTTGCTTAAAAAACCAAAACAAGAAGTTTTTTAAAAAGACGTGAGTGATAAAAAAACTCTTAATTTTGCCTTGCACTGCCCCATGATTTACCCCGGCAAGAGCGACCTCTCTTCTAAATTTTTTTGTCCGTGTTGCCCGGGTCTTAGATAAAGACATTTCACTTTTAAAGTTATGATATTTATCATTTTTTTAAATTTTTTTATTATTATTTTGTTTTATTATTTATTTTTTTTTAAAAAAATTTAAACTTTTTAAAAAGGGTTTCTTTAAAAAATGAATGCTAGCGAAAAAGGACAGAAGAGCATCTCACCTTACTATACTGGGACATTTTTCCTCATTAAATTAACGCCCAATTTAAAAATACAGTATCAGATACAACATCAATAAAAATTTTTGAAAATTAAATTTATTTAAACCTAAATTTAAAACAAAATCAAAAAAAAAATAACAAAACAGTTTTTATAC
Source organism: Sweltsa coloradensis (assembly GCA_024449915.1). Classification (NCBI taxonomy): domain Eukaryota; kingdom Metazoa; phylum Arthropoda; class Insecta; order Plecoptera; family Chloroperlidae; genus Sweltsa; species Sweltsa coloradensis. The sequence continues at coordinate 4,166 of JAMZAV010017045.1, read as the reverse complement.
TTAAAATAATTTTTGTTTGCCTTTTATTGAAACTCTGCATCCGAATATGGGACAAACTACAAGCTTTTGCTTTAATTCACTCTTGTTCTCATTCGTTATTTTTTATTTAATACTTAGCCCCCTTTTAAATAAAAAAGTAAAATTTACCTGGGTTTTTGCTCTCAAAATTTTGAACCTTTTAAAAATTTGCATGTCGGTACTTTTTAAGTTTAAGGGAAGTTTTAAAAAATTCAAAATAATAAATACTAATTATTGCTTTTAAGAATATAGGATTTATGGGCCAAAATTAAATTGCTCCACAATGTTACAAAACCAAAAAAAATTTTAAAAAAATTCCAAAAACACATTTTAATATTCTTATAGATATTCACTGCGTTTATAAAAGACAAATTTTTGGGGTTGGTTTAACTTAAAAAGATTTAAAAATTTCGATACGTTACCCCCGGAAATTTTAAACCGAAACTATTTATGACTGGGGCCCAAAGTTTTTAAAACCCTTTTTAAATATATCGCAGTGGGTTTTTTCAATAAACCCCTAGTTTTAAAACCCAACTCTTTTAATTTGAAATTTTAATTGAACCGTTTTTAAATCATGTGATAAACGGGAGTGAATGAAAGAGGTTATGTAGCGCAAACTTTAGGTGGGGCCCCATTTTTCCTTTTTGAAGGAGTTTTGTCGTGTACTTCTACAGCTGCGGTAAAAAATGGGGGGAGCAAAGCATGCTTGCTCTATTTTTTAATTACTTAGGAATTATACTGAAAAAATTTATTCTACCGCAGGTACGTGGGTCAAATGAAAACTTAAAACCCAAAAAAGAATTTTGTATTTTGTATTTAGTTTTTGTTTAGTAAAAGTTTTTTTTGGGGGACATTTAAAAACCCTTTTGAACAAATTAAAAGGCCCGGGGGATGCAAAGGGAAAGTTATTTCCCCAATATGTAGGGGGACTATAAACCCAAATTTTCCCCCCAAACTTAAAAAGTTTGAAAAATAGGGTACCAAAAACACAATATACAAAAATAAATAGTAGAGTCTTTAGTCCCGCCCCATTTTGTGTGATTATCCCGGGCTCATTCCAACTCCCAAACCTCTCACAGTCACAAAAAGGGAAAGTACGATAGGTGATCAATCAACCACAAATTTATACAAATATTTTAGGATTACAGGGAAATCAAACCAAAAAATTCCCAAAAACCATCACAACCCGGTTTTTCGAACCGGGGTTTCCCGGGCTGGCATTGTCTCCAAGACAGCAAACACTCAGCCTCCCATGATGCCTGGAGGTTTTAACGTCAGGATTTTTAGATAAGCGAAAAACGAAGACTTCAAATTTTACGCCCCCCAAAAAAAATTTTGCTCGGGTGTTTTTTGTTTTTGTTTTGTTTTTTGGGTTTTTTAAAGGCAAAATGGCCCCCCCCCATCTTTATGAAAAATTTTTAGGGGACCTTCGAAATCTTTTTGAACTTAGACCGGCCCTTGTTTTTGGGACAAATTTTGAAGAAATATTTCCCCATGAATATCGGGACTTTTTCGATTTTTTTCCCATTTTTTTGGGGCCGGGTTTTTTTGTTTTCCATTTGGGGGGGCCCATTCTGACCCAAAAGGGGGGGGGGGCTACAACGTTCATATTAAAAAGTTGGAAAAAAATTAAACCAAAAATCCAAAGAAAATAAGGTTTTTTTATAATTTTTTTCGGAAAATATTTAAAAATTAACAAGTAACTAGGGGAAACTTCGCAAACGCTTTTTAGGCGCGTTGTTGGTTTAGCGTAAATTTTTTAAAGGTTTATTTCACTGGGAAAAATATGAAAAACCAGGGAAATTTTTCATTATTATTTTTTTAAGTTTTTTTTTTTTAATTTTCTTTTTTTTCTATTGACACATCCCTTTTTTTTATGATGAAATAATACTAAAAGCATTAAAGGGTTTTTTTGAGCCCCTGCAGGGTTTTGGGATGGGAAAAAAGGTTAACCCGGGCCCAATCTAGGGCTTATAGAGGTTATTTATAAAAAATTTTTGTCCCAATTTTTAAAAAATGCCCAGAATTTAAAAGGTTATAAAGGCTCAGTGAATTCTGTAAAAAAAATAAACTTAACTTTTGGCTTGTTTCACCAAATTTTCCCCCAAAAAAAAAAATAAATATACTTTTAAAAGTATTTTCTCAAAACTTTTTTTCTAGCACAATTTCTAACATTTTTTTACTTTTCTTTCAGTTTTTAAGTAAAAGGATTTTTTTTTTAAAATTTCTCACAAGGGGTTTTTCTGACAAAATTTACCCGGGCACGTTTTTAATAAAAATTTATAGTCCCCCAATTAAAATTGGGAAAAAATAGATACAAAAAAATTTCATTTTTCCAAAAAATCAAAGGGAAAAAAAAAAAATTTTTCAAACCAAAAAAAAAAATTATAAAATCCGTCCGGTTTAATGTTTTTGATTGTATTGTTTTTTAATCTTAAAAACCTTTCAATTTAAAAAAAAAAAATAAAAATGAAAAGCCTTTGCATTATCGCAGCATCATAGCAAAATGTAAAACTGAAATTATTAGAGAAATAATTGTTATTGCGCTAAAATTTTCACACGAAAAATTTTAATTGGATGAGCAAAAGCGAAGTTTCAATTTGACTTTGTGTGTTTTTTTTTTTTTTTTTACTTACGTTTCCCCAAAAGAAAAAAAGCTGGGTGTTTTTTTTTTTTTTTTTTTTGTATTTTTGTTCGTTTGTTAACACGTTTCGCCCTAAACCCGACACTTTCGGGAGCCTTCGAAATTCCTGAAATTTAGAACCACGGTACAAAAAATCGACAAAAATTATTTTCATGAAAATCGAAATTTTAGTTTTTTTTCCCGATTTTTAAAAAATAATTTTTGATTTAAAAAACCCCAAATGTTTTTTCGATTGAAAATTTTTTTTCACAAAACCCTTAATTTTATAAATTAATTATTCGTGTGAAATTTGAGAAATCAAAAAATTATTTTTATTAAAATCGCAATTTTTGATTTTTTAAATTTTAAAAAACATTATTCACTTATTACAGCTTTTTTCGATGTAATATTTTTACAAAACCCATAATTTTATAACTAGGCTGTTCGAAAACGCTTTTTCCCGTCGCGTGAGGATGAGATTTTTTTGGAATATTTCTGCCCAAATTTATACTTTTAAATGGGGTTTCATTACCTTTTATATTTATTTGAATTACATTTTCATTAAAAACCCCTTTTAAAAGGGTTTATATAAAAAACCTTATTCTATGAATTTTGACCAACTTTTTCAACTTTTTTTTTCTGACACACAAACTTTAGTCATTGTAAAAAATGAAGTGTAGCCCGCCCGTTTGGTCAGAATCGGTCCAAAATCACGAAAATAGTATTAAAAAGTGGGAAAAAAATTATAAAAGTACGATTTTTATAAGAAATATTTTTTAAAGTGTTTTTAAAATCACAACAATATAATTTTAGTGATTTTAAACGTCCCCTTAAGTTTCACAATTCGGAAAGCCGTTTGCCAAATTCACGAAAATATCTCATGAAACAATTTAAAAAAACGTAAAAGTACGAAAAACATAAGAAAAATGATCATTATACCCAAAAAAAAGTGGCAGGGCAAGTCAAGATTTTGAAGGGCCCCTCAAATTTTTAAGAAACGCATATTTCCCTTTTTGGCCCGGTAGAGTGCGAACAAACAGACAAAAAAAAAAAACAAAAACAAAACACCCGAGCTTTTTTCTTGGGGTGGAAATGAAATCTTTGCTTTTTTGCTGCGTCGCTATGTCATTTAACAATAGAAACTTACAACAATCAACCTACAATGCGTAGGAAGCAAAGCAAAGCACTTTCAAAAAAAGAAACCCCCGCAAACTAAAAACTTAATAAAAGTCATCCATCAACGCGACAAAAAAAGCGTGGCGAAGCATCCTAGTACAAATTTAACAAACAAAAAGACCCTAAAATTTTTGATGAGCGAAGCGAAGACTTCAATTGACTTTGTGTTTTTTGTTTGTTTTGGATGAGCGAACGAAGACTTTAATTTTCACCGACCCCCCAAAAATTTGTCCGTTGTTTTGTTTTTTTTTTTTTTTTCGTCTGTTTTCGTCTCTACCGGGGGAAACGGCATATAGTCTGATGAAAATTTGACACGACCTTTGTTTTTTGAAAACTTAGAGGTTTTTTT
>JAMZAV010017040.1:0-14344 GCA_024449915.1 Sweltsa coloradensis | reverse complement strand
CTATGCGATTGGTTGGTAGGAACACAACATCTGGATTGTTGGTGCATTGTAGATCTAAATAGATTGGAACAAAACTGCAACGATTCTGCTACCTTTGAAATGACCACCTAAAAACGATTTATAATGTCATGTTAATACCTAACGCAGGTATGAGCAAGGGTTTATTTCTCATACATTAATCGGGAAACACTCCCGTAGGTGCAATTGATTTTAAGGAAATCAATCCAGAAATTAACAAATCCATCCCAGCGGGGTATTGAACCACGGTCTCCCGATTGGGGGTCGAGTTTCACGCCTTAAAAAAAAATGGCGTTGATCAGCGGGTGTTTGCACTGTCCATACCACTGATTGTTATATTTCCTATAAAAAAATATTGATTTTTGGTTGGTTATCGTTCACTCGTCGACTGCGTGGGGGCCTACAGAGTTGGCTTGGTCGCTTTGGTTTAATGTCCCCCACTGAAAATCAGTTATATTACTGAGTACGTAGACTCTAAATACAAATTAAAACCATAACAAAATTGGATAAGGAGTGAAGCTAAACTACAAGAAAGAAATTAGGAGTGGAAAGGCAAAGAGATAAAATTGGAAGAGAAAGACTGCGGTGGTATGGACATGTGAGACGAATGAAACAGGAGAAAATTCCGAGAAGAGAATTGGAACGAGCATGGGGAGGAGTACGAAGAGTTGACCGCCCAAGAGATAGGTGGAGACCAAATAAAATTGAGTATAGAGAAAAGAGGGAAGATGTGGGAAAGAAAGAATGAAGAAAAACTCTGGGAAGACATGAAGACAGATAGAAATGGAGAGAACTAGTGGAAATGCCGGTCTTAACAGACAGCAAAGAAGATGAGATGCTGAGCCTGGCTAGCAAACACTGATAAGCCATAGCCCGAGAAAATGGTGACTCGTCACCCCCCGACCCAACGCATGGAATTGAGGGGCCTGATATTTTTATTATTATTATTTTATTTAAGTAAATATTGTTGTGTTTAACAACAAGTTTAACCGGGTGAAAATGGGATCTCACTTTACGTGTTGCAAATGTGGACCGAAAAGATTCTTAGTTCACTTCACACATTTTCTCGTTTAAAGATTCCCGTTCAAAATTGCCATTCACGTAGGCCTATATACCAGCTCGTATAAGTTTCACATAGCGCCTAGAGATTGCACGCTATGTTCAAAGTGCTCGGCGTTAAACGAGTAAACTCGTGTATGGTGATTTAGAGCGGAATTTTAAAAAGATAAAACTCATGTATGGCAGACAATGTGAAAATTAATTTGTATTTAACACACAAATGTAATGCTCATTCCCTGCTTGGCACAGAACAGAATTTCGTTAGTCCTACTTTGCATGGCAGTGAAGGTGTTTGAATAATGTTTGTCGCTGAAATTTATCTAAGGATCTAGGCCTAAGTGATTATGTGAATTATTATTTTGAGGCCTATATAATATTTAATATTATAGTATACATATATAATTATTTAGTTTCATTATCTACAATTTTGCTTAGATTGATTTATTTGTTTTAAACAACTGTTGAGAGAGGTAGTTAGTGTGCTGCTCTATTAATAAAAAAATAAAAAAAAACACCAGGTATTAGGACCCCACTAGCTCAGTTGGTAGAGCATCGGTTTGAAAAGCCGTAGGTTCTGGGTTCAATCCCCAGTCGGGGCAGACTTTTACGACAATTGCTATCATCAATAACTCTGTCCTTGAAGCAGGTTCATGCTTAAAAACCTTAAGTATTAGCTAATATTGATAATTTTTTTTTATAGCTGCAGTAAAGTGATAGCCTCTTAGGCCCTAGCCCAGGGGTCGGTAACCTTTTTTGTCTCAGGAGCCAATTTTATAGAAATTTTTCAAGTGATTAATAGTTGGAGCCATCAATAGAACAGAACCGACTTTTTATTTTATTATTACCTGTATTTATTTATTACAAAATATGTAAGACATAATAATATTTTAAATTTTTATGCATCGTGAGATGTTCAAGCAGTGTTAAATTTGTGGTTAAATTTTTTATACAATAATTTGAAAATGTGTTCTGTATGAGGACAGTTTTAACTTTATACCTGATGATGATAGTAAAAACAATTACCTAAGTTAAAGGGGCTATTATTAGGTACCCCAAAAAATTATTTTTACCACATCCCCCCCACCCCCACCCCCCCTAATCTATAGCAAAATGACCGTTTAAAAATTTATATCTTGCAACTGTGATTTAACACAAATGGAATTTTACAATTTTTTTGATCCAGAAAATAGCAAAAATTGGCGTTTTGGGAAATTTCTTAAATCGGGTTTAAACTGCTTCTTTTTTGTTCCACACATTAAAGAGCATCATTCCAATCTAAAATGGCTGTTGCCTCTTCTTTTTGGGGACTCAAAGGCTGTGAGCCTCCCGTACAAAGCCGGCGCCTAGTGCCTAGCACTAATAATCCGGCTCCAGGGTTTAGTGTTACAAAGTTTAACTTTAAAAAACGATGGGCAGCCTTCCGTGAAGCTGCAGGTGAGGCGGAAACAGGCCCGCTGTCAGGGTGGGGCGAAGGCCGCACACCCGAGACGTGAGTGACGTGCACTATTGCACACGTCATACATACAGTGCACTTAGTGAGTCACACGGCACTCGTTTACGCAGTCCTGGGATCGACTGCGTCACGGCGGCGATACACCCGAACCCGGTTCCGAGCCCTTTTCGCCGGAGGCAGATAGTCCTCACCAAGGGACGCGAAGGGACGTTTAAAACGATCGGCGGGTCCCAGAGCGACGTCCGCTAACCGACGGATAAGCGGGTTTTCCACGTCCTGCAGGGAGGAATAAAAAGTTTGCGCACTCGCACGGAAGAAGTCGCGTAGCATGGGAACCCCCAGGTCCCCGTACTGTAGATCTGTCATCCGCGTGGCCATCGGGACACCCGTGGTGACACGCAGGCACTTGTTTTGGATAGTCTGTAGTTTGAAGAGGTGGACATCGGCGCAGCTCAACCACACTGGAGAGGCGTACGCAAACGTCGGCCGGATAACGGCCGAGTACAGGTGAAGCTTGAGAGCTATCGGCATCGCAGGAGCTCGCAGCAAGGGGTAGAGGGAAGATAGCTTGCCGGTTGCTGTGGCTGCTACCGCGCTGACATGAGGTCCCCAGGTAAGGTGGCGGTCCAGGGTAAGGCCCAGGCACTTGTTGGACGACGCCCATTCGATAGCTTCTCCATTAAGCCTAAATGATGGTGGATCCTGGCCCCTAGCCCAGCTGAAGAGCGTGGCAGACGTCTTTGCCGCATTGAGCCCCATGTGCCAGAGACTGTACCAGCTGGCCACTGCTTTATAACATCATGTTTTGAAATTGGGTACAAATATACACTCAAAGACTAAAAAATATGCATTCCAAAATCACACCCCTTCTTGGTAATCTGTAGGGGTGGGCAAACCTGGGTTTTTGACTTTCGAGCCGAACTCGAACTTTTAACCAAAAATTTTTGAACTTTGAACTCGAGCCGAACTTTTACAAATCCATTATTATACTGTAAGAAATAGACATACAAACACGGGAACAAGGAAAAAAAATGGCTACAACTGGAAATGTTATTAATGCATTAAATATCTCATTACTAAGCCTAACCTTTCTTTTGGTATTATTTAAATAAATGCAATCATCATCATCATCATCCATTGCCGTTTCCTACTTCTGGCAGGGTCAGCTTGGGTTTTGCACTTCTTCCACTTCTTTCTATCCTCCCACAATCATGTCTCTGCTACATCCTCCCATCTTTCTCCTCTAATATGCAGGTCTCTTGCTATGGTCTCCTTCCATCTCTTCCTTGGTCTCCCCCTTCTTCTTCTTCCTTTAATCCTTTTCTCATACATTTTCCTGGGCATCCTCTCTTCCGTCATTCGTTTCATATGCCCAAACCATCTCAGCTGTGTACTTCCCATCCTGTCACCTAACTTCTCCACCCCAAGCATCTCTCTGATGTTCGTATTTCTTATTCTATCTCTTCTTGTCTTGCCTACTGTGCTCCTCAGGAATCTCATCTCTGCCGTCTGTATCTGACTTTCTTCTCTATCACATATAGTCCAGGTTTCTGCCGCATATGTGAGGATCGGTATGAAGTTGGTCTTGTATAGTGTCATCTTGCACTGTATGGGTATTTCCCTATCCCACACCAGGCCTTTTACACATTGGTAGAAGTTACTTGCCTTTTGTATTCTGTTGGTAATTTCCTTTTTTATCTTCCCACTTGCCATTAGCCTATTTCACTTCCTAGTTATCCAAAGCTCTCCACCACTTCCAGGGTTTCTTCTCCAATCTTGATTTCTGCATGATATAGTTCCTTGCTCTTTCTCACGCTTATCTTCATGCCGGCCTCTTCAATGTGCCACTTCCAGAAGTCTGTGTATCTCTGGAGTACCTCCTCATACTCTGACCATGCCATGAAATCATCGGCAAACAGCATAACCTCTACCTCTTCCGTTTCCTCCATCTTTAACTTGTGTGGATGTCATCCATCACTATTATAAATAGCAGTGGTGACAGCACACTTCCCTGCCTCAGCCCTTTTGTTATTTGGAACCACCCTGACATCCCAAACTGTGTTTTTATACAGCTTTCACATACTATGTACATACCGTACTTCTAATCCAATCATCAATCATCTTAAAGAAATGCCATATTGTTGCATTCTGTTTGCTATCATAGACAGTCCTACCTGTATCAGTATATGTAGTATCAGGATTGTCTTTGTCACACTCACTGCTGTCTGTGACTGAGAAAAATACGGACTAGGCCTAGGCCAGGGAAACTTTGAAACACGGTCTGCGAGCGTTAAGCCCACCCATGGTCCGCCCACACGCCAGAGGCGGAGCATAACTGACGCGTTCCAAACCAGGGTTTATGTAGGCCTATAATGACTCGAGTTATTATTGTTATTTGTGATAACTATTTTGAATTAGAATAAATAATCATCGATTTCGGTGAAATATGTGATAATAAAGTAGGTACTAAGTAAAGAAGAAAAGGCTTCCTTTAAGTCCATGCCAAAAATTACCGACGTAGCCAATCACAAACGCGCACCGCCTTCTAGCAGATAGCTTCGGCATGACAACAAGAGAACTTTTCAAGGTGTTGGAAAACCAGTTGTTAGAAATATCCAATATGGCGATCGCTGCTTTGTTGTTATATTACGCGATCTATGTATTAAAATAAGTTTTTGGCGTAATTTCATGACGAAGTTCGTTTAAAGTTCGAAGTTTTGATAGAAGCCGAACTCGAGCCTAAAAACTCGAGCCCGAGATGAGCCTTACTTCAAAAAAGATCGGCTCGGGCTCGAGTTTTCAAACGTTCGCCCACCCTTAGTAATCTGCATATTTTGACCGAACCACTTGCCCAAATTACAATACAAAATAATGAAAATATAGAGGGTTTACACTTTACAGAAAAGGCTGTAGAGTACGGCAATAATGGCAAATATTTTTTTGGATCAAAATTAGGGATGCACATCGATACTTTTTTCATTATCGATTATCAAAATGGTAAAGTCATTATCGAATCGATATTATTGATAATATCGATATCACCAACAAAACCTGTTCCGACCTATAAGTGGAACCTTATTACCTTATTAAGGCAGTTGGACACCGTCACACCACATCACATGTGTTTTGGGCTTCAAGCCCTTTTCTTGCTGCCTGTCTTTGTTTTGTACATGTATTGGACATATTCAAAGGCAAAAAAAAAACAAAAACAAACAAGTGTGGCAAGTGTAAGTCAAAACAATACAATTGCGTTTCTTTCGCTGCCTCGCTGTCATGTGCTTATGGTTTCGTCATCGACTGATAGTTCATTTCCAAACATAAATCTCCAGTGTGACTGTTATGTTGTGAAATATCGGAAGAGGGTGAATATCGGAATTTTAAGGTACTGTAGGTTCTTGTAGATTTTTGAATAGCTCATAGATTTCTTCGCCTGCATAAGTAAGTAGAAGTGCCCTCTTACGCTGTGGGGAAGAGATGTTGACAGCTTCGAGGTATAGCTCGAATCTGTCGACCCAGGAAGTCCACTGCCTCCCTTGGTCAGACTGGCCTAGCAGTTGAAATGGTTTTACAAAGTTTATGTTCCCGACAGGGAGTGCCATTGTCTCCGGGATAGGCCTACTTGAAAAATCTCTGAACCTGAAGTCCTATAACGTTTTACAAGTTGATAGTCCCGATAAGGAGTGCCATTGACCCCAAGGAACTTGTAAAAACGTCGAATTGGCGGGCAACCTAACCTCAACCGAAACGTGGTCGGGCTACTTGATTCATTTTGAGATACTATGAAGTGTATACATGGAATTTTTTGTACTCACGAGTAGGCTCAGGTAATTTAGGTTTTTTCCTTCATCGTCGCCATTGTTATGTTGTGAAATATCGGCATTTTAAGGTGAGAAAGATTATAGCATTACCGTTTTTACTCCCATCTTCCCTTTATTATCTTTCCTTTCCGGTTCGGTTACACCAGTAGGCGGTGGACGCCAAATACAAAAGGGTGGGAGTTTTTGAATAGGGATATGACAGTGACACCATCAGCCCAGCCAGTGCATGGCACAACGTGAGATATTTTGGTTCGTGCACTATTGACCAAATATTTGATATTTCTATAATCGATAGTGAATTTTGGTTATCGATTATCGAAATAATATCCATTATTGATTATCGATCGATAATATTGATTATCGTGTGCATCCCTAATCAAAATCCTCCAAGGTCACGGGGCATAAAGATCGTCCCAATGTCACTACGTATATCACAGCCCTCAATCCAAATTGACTGAATTCGGTTTGAGTTCAATTCGGTTTGACTTGAAGTGTATATCACGTCGAAACGACTTCCTCAATCCTATTTCGATTCGAATTGAAGTTGTTGTTGTTGCAGTTTAAATTGATGCTACAAGATTCTATGAATAACACTTGAAAATACTATGTACTTGTATCTCTACCTACAGCTCCACTTTGGAAAGTGGATTGACTTCAATGCGAATCGAGTGTGTATATCAAGAGACTCAAACCGAATTGAACTCGAACCGACTTGAGTCAATTCGGATTGAGTGCTGTGATATACGTAGTGTGTTATTTCTTATGGGAGATTTTTGCCAATGAGACCTAGCTCGAAAAATACAAAGTTTGACAATTTCTTTTGGGTCAATGGTGGACCCAATAATTTTTCTGTTAAATTCTAAATTCATAACTGGCTAGCCTGAATGAAATATATTTTTTGATAATGCTTTAAGTTTAAAAGACGTGTACGCTCAAACCGGTATAGAACCTGCACAGTTCGTGGCTTCTTCCGCATTTCAGCACAGTATTTTCAGATATTAAGTTGAAAAAACTGTTCTATGGCTCTTAAAAAAATGTCAATGTAATGTACTTTTTATTGGAGAAAACTTCACATAACAAAGTGGAAAACCAGAATATTTTGCGATTATTTGCGTCCGCTCATGTTGACAGTTGACTTTAGTTAACTTAGGATTTTAGACTTTTCTTAACATAACTATAGAGACAGGCTAGACCCACTCAGGAGCCGCAGATTCCTGGCCCCTGCCTAGTCCCATACACAAAGCTTCTAGTCTTATTTTTGTGCTTCACATAGAACACAATTTATTTAGACTGTGGACTCTCGTGGTTTCCTGCTGGTTAAATAAATTAGAGTATCTACCCACTCAGTCATAGAACTGATTTTCAGAGAAGAACATTAAATTTAAAGTGCCAACACCATCGACGTGCGAACAACGACCAACTAGAGACAGGCATATTTAAGTTGGAAACAACAATGAATCAAGCTGGACTCGAACACGATTACACCCGCAGACAACGGCAGAATCAACAAGGCTGATTCGGAGCAAGCTTGGAATTAAGTGTGGCTCGTTGGTCTTGTGGTTAGCCTATCTGCTTCCAATGCAGAAGGTCCAGGGTTCGATTCCCGCTTAAGTCAGAAGTTTTTTAACTTCTGATTTGGACTTAAGGCCATTCCAGACGCTAAAATTGACTTCATTGAAGAGTTGCTTTTTGTAACTAATTATTGAAATAACATGTATTTGGCTATGAAAAAAAATAAAAAAAATATTGTCCCTATTTTAGGGGCATACCGGCTGTTTAATTTGCATATTGCGCCTAATTGCCCTATCAAGTCTAATTTCAAAACGGCTTTTCAGATTATCTTCATTTTTTTTTTTTTTTTTCGTCATCTCTTTGTTCATATGGTGAACAAGTTTCGTAAGGTTTTGCGAAAGGGATTACAAGTTAAAATTTTTTTATTTGCCCCATAAAATTTCCCCCAACACTCAACTCAATGAGTTAAATAAAAAAATTCATAACTTGTAATCCCTTCCGCAAAACCTTACGAAACTTGTTCACTATATGAACAAAGAGATGACGAAATTATTTTTAAAAAAATGAAGATAATCTGAAAAACCGTTTTGAAATTGGACTTGATAGTGCAATAAGGCGCAATATGCAAATTAAACAGCCGGTACGCCCCAAAAATAGGGACAGTATTTTTTATTTTATTTTTTTCATAGTCTAACACATGTTATTTCAATAATAAGTTACAAAAAGCAATTCTTTAATGAAGTCAATTTTAGCGTCTGGAATCAGTTCTTGTCTTAGGAGTTTGTAAACGGTGACTTTGGAGCCGTCCTAGCAACGAAGCACATAATAAATTCAGAGTTGTTCTGAATCGGCCTTGTTGATTCAGGCGTTGATTCGCGGGTGTTCGCACTGTCCATACCACTGATTGCTATATTTCCTATTAAAAATATCGATCTTTGGTTGGTTATCGCTCACTCGTCGATTGCGTCGGGGCCTACAGGGTTGGCTTGGTCGCTTTGATTTAAAGTCCCCCACTGAAAATCAGTTATAACTGAGTGGGTAGACTCTAAATACAAATTTATTTATTTATTTTATTCCTTGTTGCTAGGACGGCTCCAAAGTCACCAATTACTAATTCCTAAGCTAGCCCTACTTGGGTTGATAGGGCCTAGAGGCTGGTTTAGAGTTGGGTGGGGAAAGATTGATAGGAGGCTAGGAGCCAATAGCTTACCTTGAAAGAGTTTGGCGGAGCCCTGTGTACCGGAAGAGTTGAAGGTCACGTAATTTATATATACACAAATAAATAACATTACGTAGTGTGTAACGAAACTATAGTACTCTCTCAACTCTGACGGTGAACAAGGCTGTTCAAGCCGAAACAAAATTTATTTGTAGGCCTACATATATTTATGTGACCTTCAACTCGACACAGCCGCTAAACTCTTTCAAGGTAAGCTGTTGGCTCCTAGCCTCCTATCAATCTTTCCCCACCCAACACTAAATTCCTAAGCTAAGAACTGAAAGACTTAAGTCTACATCAGAAGTTAAAAAACTTCTGCCAATAGCAGGAATCGAACCCTGGGTATTCTGCATTGGAAGCAGAACCTGTTAGGTAGGGCCTACCACAAGACCAACGTCTCTTTTCTTAACTAGAATTGCTAGCTCAGCAGCTGATCACTGGAACACATTTCTAGCACTTGACTATTCTAGCCGATTGAAATAGCGTTTTGCTGTAAACTAGCATAGCTAGCGGCTGAATTCTGGAACGCGCATAAACTAGGGTGACCATAATTCTAAAAGCAAAAACTGGGACACATGTATTTTCATTTTAAATGGACTTGCGTGGGCTACTAGGGGTCTGGGGCAAAGCCCCAGCCGGCGGAAGCAGAATTTTTCTTGGGCAATTTTTCCCTCAAGATAGCCTGTAGTGAGATCTGAAACAGGTTGGGTTGGGGGGGCCTATGCCTTGAGAGTGTGGCGCTTTCTTACTGGTGCTTGTGTGTTTTCTTTTCCAAGTGGTCAACAATGTCCGAACGAAACAAACACCTTGAGCGATAGAAAATATAGAACAAACTGTGCATTCAACTTTATCTACAATCAGAGATTGCTTAAGATACGGAAAGTCCGTTTCGACTGCGAGTTTTTTTTCAGTTTCATTGAACTTTTTAGATGAAACAAAACTTGTCATTACATGACCGACAGCTTTACTGTCGATTGCGGATTTGTGTTTTTTTCATTGCACGTGTTCGATTGGAAAGGCCCCGCGGCAGAGAGTACACTGTTAACCTTGCTATTGCTTTCATCACAGCGAGCTAGAAATGCGTATTCTTTTCGCAAATCGTCATTAAAAACACATTTTCATTTATCCATCACAATAACACCACCTGCACTGCAATTGAAACAGAAACAAAAACTACACGTTCTTCTCCGACGCACTGCACTGTGACATGGGCAATTAAAATATACAGGAGCACGACTGTAACACGAAACGCACCCCACACTTTCACCAGTATCTTCTTGATACAGAAGAGAGCGGTGCGTATTCTAGTGGGTGTTGGTAAACGGCATTCGTGCAGACTACTATTTCCCGAGCTCGGCTTACTAACCCTTGCTGGTCTTTACATTTACGAATCAGTTATACATGTTCGCAAAGATTTAGCTAACTTTAAAAAGAATTCTGACTTTCATGGGTATGATACTAGGCATCGGGGTGACCTGCATCTTGAATCAGTAAGAACTACTACAGCTGGTCTCAGGAACCCCAGAAGTTGTGGAAGGCGGCTCTACAACAACCTGCCCATGGAGTTGAAAACAATTAATACCAGTGACGACTGCTTTAAAAGCAAATTAAAAGCATTTCTTATTGATAAGGCATTTTATTCAATTGATGAGTTCTGTAGTTAAATCTGGAGTTACCACAATGTTTTATTATTCATTATTTTAGCAACATAATCATTGTGTATTTTGTAGATCATATGTTTGACAATGTATAATATCCATGAATGTACATTTATGTTATTCTCTAGGGATCTATGTACAATAAACAGCAATCAATCAATCAATCAAGGTCAGGCACTGACTGACAAGACCCAACCCTAGGCCCAACACGCGTCCGGCTCGACTAGTAGACGTAGAGACGAGGCACGGCCTACCTGAGCAACACAAACTCCACGTTGTATTGGAAAGATTGCTGAAACACGGTCATTTTCAAATTCCGGGACAAAAAAGTGCGCCCAAAAATGTTTTGGGGACACCGGGACATATTACGAAAAAACGGGACTGTCCTGGAATTTCTGGGACGTCTGGTCACTCTAGCATAAAGTAAACAAATATCAAACCAAGTCCTTTCCCCAAAGGCAAGCAGCTTGGGCTATAGCCTTTTGCATATCTAACCATAGCCTACATGTAGACTAAACAAGGACCACTGGGTACAACGTACAACACAATCTTTATGGCCAATCCATGTAGGGTATAGCCACAGTGCTGATGTTTGGGGTATGATAACTAGAGGAAATGCAAAAGCACTAGATCTGGATCATATTTGCATCGTGGATCGGCCTACATGAATTCCTAATTTTGTAGTGAATGTAGACGTCGTCAATACAAATGAAATTATTACAGCTGGTACGAAATAAACTTACCTAGTTCACCATCAACTGTTGCCACATCCAACTCCGAGTTGGGTGGGCACTAAAGATGGGTGTCTCCATCTTCTTCTCTCCTGCCTCCGTTCCAGATCCAGTCTCCTCGCAGTTCCACATCTTTCCTAAAAGATTAAAACAATGTTTTAGTCTCTAGGTCTTTCCCATCAAACTACTTATAAGGCCATGCAATGTAGGCCACAGTCCAGCCTAGGTATAGTAATACAAAAATGTAAGTTAATCCATTTCTTAAATTAAGGCCTAGGCCTACGCCTGACTTTTTTATTGATTTTCATGATAGATACCCAGCTCAATATTTCAATGCGGACGATTTCCGGGACAATCAGATCAACGCCGACTCAATTGCTACCAGTCCTGAGCAATATCACCCCACCATCATTAAGACGCTCAAAAGCGCTCCTCAGAGAATTCGACAAAATATGCCAAAACCAGAATTTGCCTATTCATAAAGATTACGATATAATGTGCCGCCGGCGATTGAAGTCGCGGAATCCATCGTTGAGGCAAGCTGCCAAACTAAAAGATTCTAACTTCGACAGTAATGTGGAATGGAAAAGGATGTGGACGTAATTCTCACCAAACTCACTAATTGTAGACCCAACTACTCATGTACCAGGCTTTGACCTGCCCAGACACCTGTGGACCAGACTAAACCGCATAAGAACCAATCATGGTCGGTGCGCAGACTTCCTGTTCAAGTTGGGGCACGATACCATCCAGCGCCTGTGACGAACCTCGTCAGACCATCTACCACATTGTGAGGGAATGCCGCCTACGCTCGTACCAGGGCAACTGGTCCGAGATCCACGGAGCAACACCTCACGCATTGGCCTGGCTGGCTGACTTAGATTTCATGTTTATGACTTATAAATTTAACAACTTTTTTTTATTTACATCCTTGACATCGTTGAATTTTAAGCTGTTGCTTCCATACGCTAAATAAACAAACTACTTTTTTATTGATTTCAACAAACAAGTGTTTCAAAAATTGTAGAAGTTGGAGGGCGATTAAATAATATTTTGAGAAAGTTTTAATTTTTATAGGTAAACTTTGCATAACGACATGCAACTCTTGTGTTGCCAGGTTTCAAAGCCATTCACTAGGCCTATATTTTGACTTGGTAGGGTTAAGGAGCCAATAGCCGAACACCTTTAGCAGAAAATTGTACCGCCGTGTCTACAAACCCTTCTATTAACATTAAATTATGAAGTCAGGCGACTAAGTTTTGTTTTTAGGCTTTCTTATAACTCATTGGATAATTTAAAACATCTCGGCCAATCATAAATGCTCTGTGTAGTCGGTAATCAAACTCGAAAGTTGAAGTACTTTCAGAAAAGCTAGGCCTACGTCGCCAATAGCCGAACACCCTAGCCAAACGGCTCAAGATGGCAACTTAGCTACATATCAAGGCCAAAAATTACGCAGGTAATTTACAAATAAAAGCTAAAATGCAACGTGTGAAACTAACGACAGGGTTCCATTTTTTTTTGTTTTTAATTATTCATGTGTTTAACTTTTATGTGAGTGTAATAGTCTAATTGCTATTGAATTTCAATCCAGACAAAATGAATATTCGCAAATAACATGGAGTTAAAATGGCGTAGGAGCGGAGTGTTCGGCTAATGGAACTCAACCCAATAGCCGAACGTCAGCTGTTTTGGTATAATTTAGGCTTTCCTGGAACTGGAAGTAAAAACATGTTTATGTTGTAGGCCCTACCGGTATTACTAGGAAAACGCTAAAGTCCCGTCGCCAAAGATTAGTCATGTGACTGTGACCCACATGACTAATCTTTGCCGTCGCATTGATGGATGAGCTTTTTTGTAAGTTTTTAGTTTGCGTGGGACTCTTTACTTATCAAGTGCTTTTTGAACGCATTGTAGGTGATTGTTGTCAAGTTTTTATTGTTACTTGTTAATTGTTATTAATTACCGGTACCTCAAAAAAATTAATTTAAAACCTTTATTTAATATGGTTTCTGGATAATTTTTTCTTTCAAAAAGCAATACATCACCATTACCTTAATGTCCATGTTAAATATGAACGTTCTAGCCCCACCCGTTTGGTCAGAATCGGCCCAAATGTCACGAAAATATCGCACTAAAAAACAAAAAAAAAACTAGAAAAAGTAGCCTACGATATTCATGAGAAATATTTCTTCGGTTGTATCCAAAAACGTGGCAAGTCTAAGTTCAGAGATTTTGAAGGTCCCATCAAATTTTCATCAAGATCGCATATGCCGTTTGCCCGGTAGCGTGCGAACAAACAGACAGAAAAACAGACAGAAAAACAAAAAACAAACAGAAAAACATTGGAGCAAAATTTTTTGAGGGGTCAGTGAAATTGAAGTCTTCGCTTCGCTCGCTACGCTCATCCAAATATTGTAGCTACAGCTTTAATAGGCCTACACTCAGTAGGTAATGATAATGTCTCCCTCCCTCCCTCCCTCCCCTTTGACATTTTAATAGGTTTTACACTCGTTTCCGTAGATTGTGGTACCATTTCCTAAAAGTTGTTTACCTGTCAAAAGTTAAAAAGTATGAAATCAAGAAAATGGTGGACTTAGGCCCTAACATTCCGATATTATTATCTCGTCAGTCGTCTTCTATCCGGCGGATATCAATTTGGAGACTAAATACCCTATATCTTTTCAGGAAGAAATGATTAGGTAACAATTTGTCATAAACCAAACTTCAGTAGTTAACATTTCAATGAATCACTATCTGGTCACTAAGACGGGCGGCGGGAGGGTGTTCAGCTGATCGGACGTTTTCGGGGGTTGTTTGGGCTTCGGCGATTGGGTCTTGACCTAGCCCATAGGTAGGCCGGAGGCCTTTTGGGA
>JAMZAV010017038.1:0-56568 GCA_024449915.1 Sweltsa coloradensis | reverse complement strand
TTGGGCCCAGGGGTTTTTATTTTTAACCAATTTTTTTTTTGCCCAAAGGTAATTTTGCCCTTTAAAAAATTTTATTTTTTCAAAATTTTTCCCTTTTAATGACGAAAAACTCGGTTTACATCCTTTTCTCAGAAAAATTTGTCTCAAAAAAATGAAAACACCAGCGTAGGCTGCTCTCCCACAGCAGGCTTTTAAAAAAGTCATTTATCCGCTTCAATTGGTCCTATGTAGACAAGCGACGCTATTAAGTGGGGATATCACCAAAAACCCCCTCGTCTTACTCTCTCGGGCAGTTAAAAACAGACCTAGCAATATTGCATTTTTGAAAAAGGACATACTTTTCACACATTCAATATTTTGCTTACTGGTGCAAACCCAAACTCCTAGTTATGAGATATGACTAACCCTTGGTTTCTGCAAAAAAACCTGGATCACTGATCTCATCCAACGTCTTATTTTTGTCACATGGCCACCAGACAAAGCTGCCATGAGTCGGGACTTCATTTTACCGCTTAAAGATCATTTTCACGAGAACTGCTGAACGTGTGTGCCCCTTTTATTATTATGCTACTTTTAATTTTTATTATTTATCTTTTAAATTAAAAATTTAATTAAAAGGAATATTTAACAAATATACAACCGTTAAACACAAATTTATTGTGTGTGATATTCATAAAAATAAGTAAAATTTTACATCTTTTTAAACTTATCTTATGAAAAAAAACACAATGAAAAAAAAAGATAATAGATAAGAACAGGAAAACATGAAAAAATAAATATAAAGTGTGGCCACAATACATAAAAAAAAATAAAATAAAAAAATATCAAAATTTTCTTGCAAAAATTTTTAATTTACACTTTGTATAGTGTCAAGAATTTTTTAAATTGTTTGTTAATAGGTTAGACCATGAAAAAATAAAATAAAATTTTTTCTGTTACAAAAGGCCCTCTTTTATTCAGCCAACCTTTCTTCATTCTTTCATTGTACCTCAGTAGGGATTCAAAAAATTCAAAAAAAAACCCCTCCACCCCCCCTGATGTGGATTTTGAGTGTGTATGCGAGTGTAAGTAGTATTGACATTTGGGTGAAAACGGGGTGACAGATTCTAGGGCCACCGGTAAAAACAACGCCCAGGTTCTGCATCGGGGTTTTGTGTTCTAAAACCGCATGGAGGTCAGTACAGTATCGGGTGAAGCTGTGTAGGCTTCCAGAAAAGACAGACGTCTATATAGCCCCAGCGTATGAGATTATTACAATAGTTACACGTGAAATTTACGGCAAACCTTAAGAGCGACTTTTTTAGTTAATGCTTTTTTATTTATTTTTAAAATTTAACCATAACGCTAGAATTTCATTATTTTTATTACTTTTTAATCTTATTACCCTTTTTTTATACTTTTTATTTTTTATCTTTATTCGCTTTGAGTTTCTCTAAAGCTAAACGGGAAAAACTCATCAAATTTAATGAATCCCTTTGGGATTTTTTTTTTATCGCTATTAAAATAATTTTTGTGACCAATTTGAAAAAATGGACACATGCCTCACAAGTGCAATTTACCAAAAACATTAACTTTATCAATACAATACATATAAATAAACTCAATCCCAAAAAAAAAAGCCAACATACAACAAAATTTACAAAAAAAGATGTACAAAAAAAGTAATAATCTAACTGAATGTATATGCGGTGTGTTGTACGTATGTGGAGTATGATTGTGAGGAGGGCAATGCGTAATACAAATTTGGTTATAGCAAGAGTACTGAAATAATAGTGAATTTGATTGTCTTTTATTTCGTTTACTTGTTTTTGAAGCGACAAATATTACTATTGGGGAAATTTAAAGGCCCTATCAAAATCCAATGATTTAATCATACAGGAAAACGCAAAAGTCCCCCCCGCTTTTGATGGATGAGCTTTTTAAAGGGTTTTGTTTTTCGGGGATACTTTAAATTTTTGCAAGTGCTTTGTTTTTCTGCCTACGCATTGAAGGGGAATGTTGTCAAGTTTCTTTTGTTTTTTGTCAATTTGTATTATTTACCGTAAAAAAAATTTTATTAAAAACTTTTTTTTCTAGTATTCTGCTAAATTTTCCACTTTTTTTTTCAAAAAGGTTTTAAAAAAACATCCTTAATTCCATTAAATATGAACGTTTTAGCCCACCCGTTTTTGGGCAGAATTGGCCCAAATGGCCGAAAATATCGCACAAAAAATCAAAAAACGTATTTAAAAGCTTATTTTTTCATTTTGGCAACTTTTTTAACTTTTTCTTTAGAAAACAATCATCACCTTACCTTAATGTCATTGAAAAATGAACGTTGTAGCCCCACCCTTTTTGGGCAGAATTGGCCCAAAAAGGCACAAAAAATCGCATAAAAACGAAAAAAAACGTTTAAAATACGATTTTATGAGAAAATTTCTTGATTGTACCCAAAAATGGCAACTAAGCAAAAAAAACGAAGGGCGGTCAAATTTTCATCAAATCGATATGCCGTTTTCCGGTTTTGAGAGCGAAAAAACAGACGGAAAAAACAAAAAAAAAAAAAAAAAAAAAAAAAAAACAAAGGAGCTTAAATTTTTTGGGGGGGGCGGTGAAATTGAAGTCTTCCCCTTCGCTCATCCATTATCTGTTTTGGTTTTTTATTTTTCTATTGTTTTCGTGATTATTTGATAGTAAGGTTTTTGTTTTAAAAAAAGAGACCGCGGGGATTTTTAAAAAACGCAAAAATATAAAAAAAAAATTTAAGCATTCCATAAAATTATCTATACATTTCCCAAAATTTTCGATTACCTTTATCATTTTGTATAATGGAAAAAAATGAAAATTACTAATTGTCATATTTCAAAAAAGTACTGGTTAACTGAATGCATGTGGGACTAGGGGGAGTGGGGATGCATAGGGGTGGGGGGGGGGGTGATTATTGATTATCCTTTATTTGGGGGGATTTAAATCATTGAGGGCCCTTTCCTTCCATCAATCATTTTAGGATACAGAGTTAAATAATAGTAGGTTTTAAAAATACAAAAATAAGATACAAAAGAAATAAAATATTACGTAAGAATAGAATTTATACAAACTTTATGTAACAATTTAAAAAGTTAAGGGGCCACCTTGTTATATATTTTAGTTAATCTTAGATTCAGTGAACAAAAAAACTTTTAACAAAAAAAAGTAAATTTTTAACTTAAGTTATACCAACTGTAGTTAATTAAGAAAAAAAATCCAAATTTTTGATTTTATAAAAAATTTTTAAAAAGTATAAAGTAGAAATATTTTTAGTAAAGTGTTTAAAGTAATTTGTAGTTAATTTAAGTATTTGTATTAGTTTATTGTGCTCAAGATGAATGACAGAAGCATGCACAAAATACCCTGTATTTTATGTACTTTTTCATTCAATCAGGAAAATTGTATATTTTTTTTTACTCTACTTGAGCCTGAATAAAATTTAAAATTTAAATTTAAAATTGAAAAATTTAATAGAATTATATAATTGGAATGGCATAATCTAAAACGACATTAAAAAAAAAGACACATTCATTCATCCCCTGCTCATTTCCTTGTGTGGAAAAAAAAATGATCAGGAGCAGGTGGTAATTACTCAACATTGACAAAGGCCCCGAGCGGCTGACGTTCATAGCGGTTAATACACATATTTATTATTATATAAAAGAAAAACTGCAGTGGTTTAAAATGCTTTTTTTTTACATTTAAAAAAATGAACAAAGCGACTCCGGTCGCATAGAAAAGATTTGCTCAGCACCCAAATTTAGTTGGGTTGTCGCATAAAAGGGGAGCTATTGTGAGTACAGGCCCTGCAGAAAAGGGGTAACGCCGGTAATTTAAAACCATGTATTGGGGGAACTCTATGCGATTTATTAAGCCGTTTTGTATTTTTACGAGGGAACGAGGTGATCAAAACTGGTTGTTGGCAAGTGACCAGGCGAGATCGGACGACGCGAGGCGACGCGACCAGAGGTAGGACCGCCACTGAATTAGCTTGAGTTCTATATAGGGAAACTTGCGAGTTTGTATAAAGTGAGGAAGTATTTAATTGGTTGAAAGCTGGAAGATTTTAACGTCTTTGAGAATGTGTGATTTAAATTGTTAAGATCATATACACATTGAATCAAAGAAGTCTAAAAATTCTCGTTCTTTGAAAACAAAATAATTTAAAAAAATAGCAGCTTAATTTTTTTTTTTTTAAATCTTACATTTACACATTTTATCATAACAGAGACAATAGATAGTAAAATAACTTTTGAGGAGAGGCAGATAAACATTTTATATTTTTAAAAGTAAAGGGTTTTTGTCAAAGTCAGTGAGAATAATAGTTTTTCTATGATAATGATATAAACACTTACGAATTTTGATGTTTAAGGGTAATCCCTAGATCCAAATATGATTTCTAAAGAATGCAGTAAAGACGTCTGAAAAGTAAGTAGAATGTAAGAGGGGCTTCTTAAAAGAGCGGATTATTTTTTTGAAATTTTTTTGACGGGACATAACCTTAGAATCAACAATTATATTCAAATTACTGGAATCAGTTGTTCAAGTTCAAAATTGAATTATGAGCAGCGGTTTTTTGCATATTGTTTCTACACTCCTTTATCTACAACCTAAATATAAGGATTATTGGTTTTATATGGTTTCAAGCGGTGCACGATTTTTTTACCGGCAGACGAAAAAATTTATGCATTCTCTTACATTCTACTTACTTTTCATACGTCTTGACTGCATTCTTGAGAAATCATATTTGGGTCTAGGGATTGCCCTTAAGAACAAATTAAAAACAAAACTGCTATAAAGTTCAATTATTGATAGTTGTTGAAGTTATTCTAAACTGCCTCATTATATTGAAACTTAAAATCAGAATCAAATGTTGCACATAAAAATATATTTCATGAACAAAATTTGTACTTTTTGAGTAACCTATATTGAGGAATGCACATTTTACATTCACATTATACATTCAATTCAGTACGTAAATTATCGCAAACTTTTTCACATATATTAGCACCATGTTTTGTAATCATTACGCGCTAACGGTTGTTTACTGTTCTGTTTTTGGCAACTCATTACCGTCAATTTGAAACATGCTCCGAACACGGTGTCTGCACTAAACCTCTAACTAACAGGCAATTAACACTCTACACGCGCGCGTAATCAAAATAATATGTATTACCAGTAGGCTACACAAATTGAACGTTAAGTGATTTCTTTGTTTGTTTCAAACATAAACAAAACTTTCGAAAAAAAAAAACAGCCCAGTCCCACACACTCAGCGTATGAGATCTAGAAGAAGGGCCAGGCCTATACATTTCATTTGCTCACTCTAAATGTATAAATATAAACCCCCTGACTCATATTCTTTCTACTTATATTATTTTTAACTGTAATAGTTCGTGACGAAGCAATCTCTCTAGTGCTTACTCTAAATCAATGTAAATATCGATCACCCCCACTTTACCCCTACTATATCGCAAACGATGTTTTAGTCACGTCATAGTCGGTAGCAATTGGAATATTCCATCCATCCAATAAATAATGTTAAGAATGAATCTAGTACTTGGATAGTTATCAACTTCGGGTCGCTGAGGCTGGCGCAGAGACGAGTCTAGACACTCAGCTTTCAGGTTTTTCCGGGTAAACGGTTAACAACATTGATATTATATTTCACACCAACGTTTATAAAGGATCAGTCTATGAGATAAAGTACGCGTATTTTTAGAGTAAATTCATCGGTTTTCAATAAAATAATTGTCGAATCTTCATAATTTAATCAATTTTGGTGAACTTGGATTTATCCAATGTACATATTTTTAACGAATTTTTCATACTGAATTTCAACCTTTAAATCAATTTGTTCTGACACGTTTATTTGATTTTATCGTAAGATAAACGGTTTGGTGGGAATTTCCTGAATTGAAATCCATGTTTTAGATTTTCGATTTTTTCACGTTTTGGACTTACCTCTCGCATTGATTTTTAGGGCTAATTCTTGGCAACCAAGTGTGGATATCAATAAAAAGGAACTCTATTGACATTCATGCAAATCGGTTATGATATATCCAACCGTTCAGCTGCAATCGCACTCTTAAGCGCACTCTATCGCAGCGCAGCGCAGTCTATCAATGCATTTATTAAACGATGTAAATTCCCTCTTCTAAAATTAGTGACAGAATACAAATAGTCCCTCTCAAAACAATGATTCGTCAATAATGACAGCCGCCAAAGCCAAAGAGTTGTTAGCATAGTACAGCTCTAGCTAATGACTATACCCACATGCAGTATTATCTAAACATAGATCATCACGGTTCAAAACTTTTCTAGCTCTCCAATGTTTTCTTTTCTTCCCGAGTCAAAGCGTTGCATCACATATCTCAGACCGACAGAGGTTTAGCCATGTGTAACGCCGAGACTCTCAATGGGCAGGTCGTAGGTTCGATACTCGCCACCAGCAATCCTGATTGAGAGTCTTCCCACGTTTCTCTTACGTCGAATGCTACGGATTGAGTCCTCTTTATTATCCCATATACATTCCCGTCACCACTCATGTACCGTACAACAGGCATTCTTAGTAATGGAATATTTTTCTTTATTTCTATATTTCCAAATAATTCAAACAGTGACATCACTTGTTTGTTGGACTTTCCAGTCTCGTCTGCGTTGGTTTAAGACGGCATTGTTGAGTCGTGCGACGACCAAGCGATGTCCAATGTGCAGCGCGATTATCAAGAGTGGAGACGAATACGTGAGACGTGAGATCACAACTGTTCTATTTACCAATGCTTCCTAGATATTTCAGCTAGTTTAAACTAGTTGAAATGTTTACTGTTTACAAGTGAGGGCTATACGCCTTCATTGAGTAACATTTTCTTATGCTTTTTTAAATAATTTGTCAGCTTGTACGACTTGACCCAAGTTTAAATTAAAATGAATTAGCATGGGAACGCGTGAATGTGCGTCAAACTACGCGTACACTTTTTTATCGATCAAGATTATATTTTTTAGCATACGTAGAAAGATGATACCGATCCTCATAAAAATTTGGTCTCATTCGGTCACACATAATGTTTGAATATCGACTAAAATCTGTAATAATGTATGGACTTTGAGGGCTTTCACGAAACAATCTGTGACTTAAATGGGCAAAAAGGATGTGTACGATACATAAATATTCGGTTATCTGTCAGAGTGTGAAAACTGATCAAAATTTTGATTTCCCTCCATGTAATCCGAAAGGTACGAAAGTGCTGTACTCTAGATGCTAAACGTCCGCATGCATGCCTCTTATCTATAATTTAAATTAATATATTAATACATTAATTTTATTGTTCTCTTTTGAAAATGTTTTCATAAATGAATATGATAGATGTTAAATAAATTAATTAAAAAAAAGTCAAATAAGACACTATCTACAAAATTAGCAATGTTTAAGTAATCAAGGGTTTACAAATGATAAATGATTTTATTTTTATACATACCTTATTTTCTATCTATACTATGATTTGTACTGATTCATATCAGTATTTAATAAATTCAAATCCAGATTTACAAGTATTAACCTTTCCATTATTCCATATTATAAAGTATGTCTAGAAATAACATCAAAAACTCTGTAAACAAACCATCACCCAATCCCGTTAAAGTGTTTGGTACACAAGATTGAGAACTATCTTCATTATTGTCCTAGAGATGATATTTCGATTACAAATAGACAACACAATTCTAGGGCATGACTAAAGAAGCATGACAGTTCGATACAACCTACTGACAGTTCTGCCTGAGTAGCTGATCGATTTCCCAACGTTTTCCTCAGCCATTAATCATTAATTAATCAGTTGAGTGCTATTATTAAACTGCCCTTGGACGTTCCATCGTCATATCTTAACACTATATGTGTAGCCTACACGGTAATTATAAAGTATAAAAAAAGTTGGCTCGATAAGAAACAATTTTTGTGTAAGACATGTATTTGTTTATTTCATGTCTAACCATTCAGTTATAAAAATTGATTTACAAAGGAGGACAACAAAATAAAACTAATCAATACAACATTTCATCATGCCATTCCGTGTCGTGTGTCGGATTCGAACCCAGCACATGTCATAGTTTTACATACAGAGTTAGGTTGTGACAGTTCATTTTTCCCAGTCAGCTCAAGTTGACTTAGAGTAAATCCTCCGCAATCCATCACTTCATACGTAAGCTGAGAATGATGTGCATACACAAACGTGGGAGCTATTAAGTCCTATATGCATGCACAAGTGTCTTCTAAATACCTTGGTAATTGTCTGAGTGACGTACAAGCGGTGACCGCGTGACTTGACCTCATGGTTGACACATGCGCTGTCTGTCTGTCTGTCTTCTGGGCGGCCTGAACCACAGTAAACCGCTCGTTGCTTCTTATGGCGAGATCCGTGCGTCTGCGTAGCTAGGTTTACTTCAGCTTGGGAGCACATCATTCATTTAGACGTCGCATGCTATTTATGTAGAAACATATTTCGTAAAAATAAAGCGTCTTCTAATCGGTTTTTTAATGAAGCTTGCAGTATGTTGTAGCCATTCAAAGTTGATCTATTTACTAATCGCCCCTATCGTATGTCATACTGACATTAATGCATTCTTGTAAATCTAAATTAATTGAACGTAAATTAAATGCATACAAGCAAAGATTCTTACTTCCATCTACAATAAGAGAATTCTTTAATGTGGGCGTGCTCCAAACGTTTGTTAATCCTTAATTTATATTTTAGCAATATTATGGTTAATTAATGAAATGAGGTGGTTAATATAGGGTTTCTTTAGCCGTTGGAGTTGTACTTTCACGCCTTTAACTGTCACTTCCACACACATTTTCGATGGGTAGAAAAAAATTCTTATCGGTTCTATCTAGTGCTTCGTCTTGTTACATTCCAATATTCAGTTTTATATTACGTTTCCGGCGCGTCCCATGTGCGTAACTCAGCTCATACTTTGAAATACTTTATTTCTTTAAAGAGACTATTACCCAAAATAATCTATAGCGTTAATACTTACCACTTTAAGGACCGTTTCAAAAAATTATATCTCTAACTGCGATTTTACACGAATTTCCAATTTTTTTAAGCAGAAATTTTAAAATTGGTGTTTCGAAAATTTTAAATCCTCCCCTTTTATCGCCTTTTTTTGTTCCACATAGATACTAGAGTATCGTACCAATCTTAAATGGCCCTTTATAACATCGTGTCTTGAATCCGTGCACAAATATGCTCTCAACACGCGAAATACACATTCCAAACTCACACCCTTTCATGGTAATTAAGCATATTTTGACCGAACCAATTGCCCAAATTACAAAACAAAATAAAAAAGAGGATTTACAGAAAAGGCTGTAGAATACGTCAATAACGGTCAATATTTTTTTGAATCAAAATCTTTCAAGGTCACGGGGCATAAAAACCGTCCCAATGTTATTTCTTATGGGAGAGTTTTGCCGATGGACCTAGCTCGAAAAATACAAAGTTTGACATTTTTTTCGGGTCATGGTGGACCCAATAATTTCTGTTAATTCCTCAAATTAATATAGCTGGTTTGCTGAATGAAATATCATTTTTTTGAGATATGCGGGTGAAAACCCCCTTAATATTACGTTAACGAATTGTTCTATCATCTCAAGTCCACAGAATGACGCGCTGGGTGCCTCAGATCAAGACAACTTGTGACAAAGGATACTAATTCAGAGATGCTTTATCCCACCTTATCACCTATTACACATTAGGGTGATTTGAATAAAATTAGCGCCACGGTGGATTCCAGGATAATATGATAGTCTGTAATTGAGGTTATACGAGGTGAACCCCTAAACGTTTCACAATAGTCTCCCGGAGTTGCAAGCCCTTATCCTCAGATAATAGTGGCAAGGATAATAAACGATGAATGAATTGTTTACTGCACCTTGCTGTATTCGAATTGGGAACAGAGACGAACAAATCATTAATCTTGTTGGCGTTTACGCTCTTGCTATTCACGTTTAGAGGGAAAAATCAAAGTGGAATGCGCCTTTAAACAGCCGCAGAAGCATTTGATTCAGTAAATAAATTGAATCAATAAAACGTTAGAGGAAAATTCTAATTGATTTGAGCACAGCCCGCGGGTTATAGTCTAAGAAGTTCCAGCACCGCCCCCAGAAATCGCACCATGGTCATCGCACCGATTCAGAAGATTTCGTTATTTGTCGGTCCAATGATTAGACCTGTGCAAATGAGAAGGTTGGGTTCAATTCCAGTCTAGGCAGGAAGAGTGTTACTTCTTTGTGAAAACTTGGGGGGTGGTATGTGAGACGTATAGCAATACCGATTAGTGTTGACTAGGGGCATAAGTGTCATAAGTTGACTCTGATTCGGAGAGGTCTCGGGTTCGATCCGTCGAGACAGGCAATCCTGGACTGAAGTTTATTCGAGGTTTTAACTGTCGTTAATGCGAATGGCAAAGGATTGATCCTCTCAAAAACAGTCCTCGAAATTATTCTCCCAACACCATAAAGCTAAAGAGGGCACGAGCCCACAATGGCCATCGATCGCTTGGCGAGAGAAAAATAAATAAAAAAATTAGCAATGAAGCACATGATAATTTGTTTAAACGTCACTCCGAATAATCATTCAAAGTTTGAATATACTGCTGCATTTTTTTCAAATACTCATCTCGGGCTGACATACTCGCTCTTCGATGGTGTCGGCCTACAAGGGTTGGCTAGAATACGCACGCGTCAAATTAAAAATCCCAATGAAGAATATTTTCGTGGTTGTTCGTTTAAACTCTAAGTACTAATGTGGACTCTTTTTATTTAAATTAAACACCAATCTCTTAAGTAATTTGAAAAATATTTCTATATTGAGGATAGTCAATATTTCCGTTACAAAGTATATTTTCCAGAGGCTACTGGAATGACATATACTGGGAGACGTATAGTACAGACAGTTATGACAGCTGACGTTCTCGAACTGTATAACCGGCGTCTTCATGTAAACCAGGCAGTGTTTTATGATGCCAGCTCCTAATGCAAGTCGTTCCAGGTTTCAGTACTTTCCACGAACAAAGTAACTTTAGAGCGGCTTAGTAACCATGGCAACACATGCTAAAGGAAATGTCTCCACTGAAGAGGAGAAGGCTCAGTAATACAGGGTCTTATATAGATTGGTTGCTCTTTCTTACGGTTTCACTATTGGCGGTATGCCAGGACCGTGGTCGGCGGGGATGTTCCCAATGAATCCATAAGACATGGAGTATATTAGATTTCTTACATGTGAAGGCTTGTAAACACTTGCTACATAATACTTTAATATATGAAAAAAAACCGGATCATATACATCAATATTACACAAGATTAAAGAGTTTGTTCTCTTGGAATCAGAAGACATGTATCAGATTTCATACATGGGATGTTTTGTTAGAACTTGCTAAGTAAATACATTTCATCATATGAAACCGACATATACATAACTATTTACAAGGGATAGAGACACAAGATTAAGAGTTTGTTTCCTCTTGAATCAGGAAGAATGTATCAGATTTTATAATTGGAGTTTGTTGGAAACTTGCGAAATAAAACATTAATTATATGAAAAAGGCGTAACATATACATCAATTTTATAAGGGGAGTTTACACAATTATTAAAGCGTTGAGTAGATAATAAATTAAGGTGAGCTTGCTCCTAATTTTACTCAACTGGATTAATGTGCTGGTTTTGTATTCAATATTGTATTAAAATTTCAAACGGTTTTGAATTTTTGTTTTTGAAACATATGCTACCCTTTTGGACATCGTTAAATCCCAGTCTGCAGAAAACAAAAAAGAATTTGATTCGATTTTAGCTCAGAGCTTATCCCAACTATTCTCGTGTTCGATTCTCGCCCACCAGCGTTCTCCACCCTAAGAGGCTTTCGTGAACACTCTCTGTGAATGAGTGATGAAAACAAGCCTATGTGCAATTCATTTCAACTATCAAATTATTAGAAGTGTTGCAAACGATTTAAAAAAAATACTTATAAAAAACTTTAATATGGGAATGAAGGCAGTGAGTGAATGAAGGGTAACAAACAACTTTGGACTATGCGAAATTTTAATGGAAATAAAGCATTCAATCATTCATGATTCTAAGTAATGTATTTTGTTATACTCAATCGGGGGAAAAAGAAACCTTGATTTGTACAGTTCAGAACCCTTGAGAGACCATCGAAAAGTTGTTTATTGTTTACTTTGCTACTAGTAATATCCCAGACAGTTATGAAAATATGAACTGTCAAAAAGTACATTATAAACCCATTGTCAAAATAATTACAGACATACAGAGTCGTAAGGACGGGGACTAAGTTTACCCATTGGTACTAAGTTACTACCCATGGTTTGCGTCGAAACATGGCGTCGCCATTGGGGTAGTCATATGATGTATCACGTGACAGTAATTGTATATTGATAGCGGTGTTACGACACGGTGTAATGGATCGCACAAAACAATTGGACTGGTGTTCAGAGATGGAACTACCCTGCTGAAACCACGTGTGGTGTGTATCCTGCTATGATAATTTTTTGCTTCCTCCTTCACATCAATTAGTCAATATGTATACAAGGATGCCAAATTATTAGTGGGTTGTGACCCAAATGTTTGATTATAAACAACATTATTGTATATTCTAGTATTAATTATCATTCTATAATATATATGTGTATTAAATGAAGATATTGTGGCATAATACGATGTTGAATCCAATACCTTTGGTGATTGTATAATTAATCGATTATGCGGTAAATAACACTTGTAATTTAAATAAATGACTATGAAATACTAGAAATATGGAGGCATGTATTTTTGTATCCACCTTTAAAAACTCGTCTATATGATAAATTTACTTGTAGTTTTTATTTGAAAGTATTCATAAATATTTAAACTAAATGAAAGAACTAAAATGATCATACAAACAGTATGAACATGCACTATGGTATATTAAGGAAATATCACACAAAGCCTAAAAATAGATTCTACAGCAGGAAAACGTATTTCACAAAGCGCGGTGTAGAGATTAATGATGATGTGCTACAAACATAGTGACAGTAGAATCCAATAAAATATTTTAGAACACAGAAAAACTTATGACAGAAACATACTCGGACAGCAAATAAGTAGACTGGCTTATTTTTGGAGTTCCAATAAAAAAGTTGTAAAAACCTAGGCCATCTGAGCCCATTCATGTTATACAATTTACAGTTGGCTAGCCGGCTCAGCCCTCCACATGACTTGTTTGAATCCCTGCTTATGAACTTGTTACCAGTCTGTGCCTGTGACTGGGTTATCACGGTTAAATCTTCACCCTACCTCTAGGACATAAGGTTTATGTAAGAGGCACATCCAGCTTTTGATGGACAGGAATGAGGCCCTGAGTTCATTTTGGTCGTACTACCATACCGTGATTGAAGTAATTCTGTGTTCCCCTTCAGACGGATGTCCAAAAGTTCCACATTATGTACCAAGACATTAAGAATGACAAGCCTTTATTGACAAATTTTTAAAAGACAATATTGAATTGATACAAGCACAGTTTAATAATTGGATAATTTTGTGAGCGAGCTTACCTTTATAATCAGGACTCTTTAATCTCTGTCGAGATCCCATTGGCGGAGGTGCCCGTGTTTACATATTTAGTATGATTACAGTTTCTCTATTTATAAATGTAAGACATTGTTTTGGATTTTCATAGGTAAATTGGATGTCATAGTAAAAAGTTTTATGATGAACCTAGTATACCTTCGCTAAATTGTGGTCAATTGCAAATATTGGCCGAAACGTGCTATTCACTAAAATAACGTCCAATTAGACTGCAATTTTTAACAAGATACAGGTTCTAACGTAAAATCTTGACTATCATACATTTAAAGATATTAACAAAGTCGGTAAGTTCGTATTTTATTTTTTTCGTAAGCACGTGACACACGCATAGACGGACAGAGGCGACAGAGAGTGATGATTATGGGAAGCTTTGCTCACTAAAAAACATTTTTGTGTAGTGATATTGGAATGGATGTACACTTTGCAATGGCGTGCCACAACCGCTCCATAAGCTGGATCGGCCGGCGTCCAGCGAGAAGAATGGTGTCGCGACGCCGGCCAAGAGAAGGGCGTCCAGCTGGAGAGGGAGATGGGTCTTTCAGCGCCGTCAGCTCATTGTGGGGGTCAGGTCATGATAGGTAAGGGGGACGCCGCCAAGGAGAGGGCGTCAGCTGGAGAGGGAGCTGGGTCTCTTCAGCGCCGTCAGCCTAATGTGGGGGTCATGAATAGGTAAGGGTGGACTCCATCTTAACACCGTTAGGATCTGGAACATCAGTTACCCAGCAATTGTATGAGGTAGTTCTAGAGCTGGGCTATAAATCGTTATTTCGATACGATATCGATTGTAAGAATATTGTTCGATATCGATATTTGGACTCCAGATCAAAATATGACAATTTCCCCCAAAAAAAATATCAACATAAAAACAAAGTGGAAAAACTAAAACGAAGATTTGAATAATTTTGGGGGAATGCGTTTGAAAGCTTTTCACGCTGCAATTTCCTGAGACGCGATTAATTAATTATTTTGGTTCGCATTCTTAATTCTGGGGAGGTGCCGGTAGGGTTATAGTAAATTTCGTCTGACCTTTACGTTATGGTGGAGTGCGGGTGGTCATTAAAATCGAGTATGAGTATGAGAATATAAAAATCGTTAGTATGTTTGGCTATAGGTCTACACCTTGTCAACCTTTTTTTTAACACATTTTTACATTTAATAGCAAGTTTCTCTTCTGATATAAGTTTATTTTATTTCGGAATTAAAAAAAAACATAAGCATAAATATAAACTTTTGATATATCGATATTGAGTATAGAAATTTTAGTGTGATATCGAGTAAATGATAATATGAAGAGCCCAGCCGGAGAACTTAATTCTGAATCACTTCTTGAACTTTATATAAATTGCACCACAAAATAGTATTTGATAAAGGATATTATATGCATGGCTTTATAAGACATTTTCATAATTATTTAAGCCTACCTAGTTTGTTTTATTATTAACCTTCATAAACTATACAATTTGGTGTTATTTTCTAACTTTACGTAGGCTTAGATACATTTATTTGAAATGTGGGAACGTTTTATGATATACACATCGCATATCCTTCTTTAAATTTAAGTTTTTTGGGGTAAAAATTAAGAGTTCAGATTGTGGCCCAGAATGTATTGAATACGTGAAATTCGCTGGATTTTTGCGATCAAGCTATTTTTAACTGGACAACTAACATTGTGAAGAAAGTTGGCTCGAGATCACCGACCCGTCTAACACCAGCTACATTATTTCTTGTTTATTCACTTGGCTCATGTAGTTAGGCTTTACTCCGATGTAAAGTGGGTGTGGGCCTTGAGTGCAGTTAGTATAGGTTCGTACTTTTCGACCTTCACGCCAAAAATAAACGCATTTTTGTTCTGTTTCTACCATTGAATTCTTTTTTCAAGTGCACGGTTCAATTTCCTCTTCAGTTACCTTTTTTTACTACGAGTTCACAGACTTTATAAATATGTGAATGTTATGTATTTGTTAAATAGAAAATAAATAAAATAAATAAATCCGTATTTAGTCTACCCACTCAGTGACATAAATGATTTTGATTGAGGGACAGTAAACCAAAGCGACCAAGCTAACCCTGTAGGCCCCGACGCAATCGACGAGTGAGCAATAACCAACCAAAGATCAAAATTTTTAATGGGAAATATAGCAATCAATGTATCAATGTGACCAATGAATTAAAATATAAATCATGTATACGAAGATTGAAATCACCTTTTTGAGTAAGCACAAAAATATAATACGATCTAAGGAACAATGCAGACCACAAAATAACTCACATTTTTGGATCGATGAAAGCGTTCACGTGAAAATTTGATTGTCTCGATTTTCTTTCATTCGTACACAATGATTAGCTAATAGCGCAGATACTTAGTTGGTTTTGCAGATCAAAACTCATTGGTGCACTTACTTGATCATGTGGTCTGGCAACTTCATCAATGTAAAATACACATCTTATTTATTAGACGAGGGAGCGGAGCGACTGAGGATACAATTCAACTCAAACGAGCCTTCGTCATGATAATGTATCTGTTTATTAAATGTTAAATGTCTGTCTGTCCGGGCCCATACGACCGAACGGCCAAATAGATAGAGCTGAAATTTTAAGCAGTCATCCGTGATTATGTAACTGAGTATTGCAAACAAAATTTAAAAAATCCGTTGTGATTTAACCCACAAGAAATAATAAATTGAAAAATATACTGGAAATGTGTAGTTTTATTTTAACGACAATGTTTTTTTTTCTCGATTTGGATAGTCGGGAAACACTCCCGTAGGTGGAATTGTTAATATTTAATACAATCCAGAAATTAAAAAAACCCATCCCGATCAAAGTGGGAGACTCGGGGTTCGAACCCCGATCGGGATAGATTTTTTAATTTCTGGATTGTATTAAATATTGGGTCCATTAACTTGGCTCAACCACCAATGAAATTATGACGTACGATATGCTGTGAATTTTGCACACTTTTTGCACAATTTTGCACAACCAACTTCGATTTTTGGCACACACACAGCAACACAAAAAAGTTACGGCAACTTCATTTGGCTGAGCAAGTTAAGCTAGAACAAACCAAAATGGAAGGATTCGTGTCAAAACCTATGCCTATTGTGCACACTTTTGACACAATTTTGCACAACCAATTTAGATTTTTGCAAAAGCAGCAAAACAAAAAAGTTAAGAAAACTTCATTTTGGCTGAGCCAAATTAATGTTTCAAAATAACGAATTCATGTGCAAACGTATACCATATTTTAGCAACTTTTTGCACAATTTGCACAACCACTTCGATTTTTGCACAAGCAACACACAAAAGTTACGCAACCTCATTTGGCTGAGCCAAGTAATGCTTAGAACAACCAAAATGATTTTCGTGTCAAAAACCGTATTCCATATTTGTGCACACTTTTTGCACAATTTTGCACAACCAATTTTCGATTTTTGCAACAAGCAACACAAAAAAGTTACGGACACTTACATTTTGGTTATCCAAGTAATGGTTGTCAAAATAACGAATTTCATGTGCAAAATTTATTACCATATTTTTAGCCACACTTTTTGCACAATTTGCACAACCAACTTCGATTGTTTGCACAAGCAACACAAAAAAGTTGCAACTCATGTGGCGGAGCCAAGTTAATGCTAGGAAAAAACCAAAATGATTTCATGTCAAAAACTATGCGAATTTTTGCACACAATTTTTGCACTATTTTTGCACAGCCTTATTTTGAGTTCTTGCACAAGCTAACCACAAAAAAGTACGACAACTTCATTTGGTGAGCAAATTATGGTTTCAAAATAACGAATTTATGGCAAAACTCATACCATATTTTTGCACACTTTTTGCACAATTTACAAAAACCAAATCGATTTTTGAAACAAGGCAACACAAAAAAGTTACGGCAACTCATTTGTGGCTGAGCCAGTTAATGCTTGAACAACAAATGGATTTCATGTCAAAACCTAGCATATTTTTGCACAGGATTGCCAATTTTGCACAACCAATTTGATTTTTTGCACAAGCAAACACAAAAAAGTACGACAACTGATTTTTGGACTGAGCCAAGTGAATGGTTCAAATAAACGAATTTCATGTGAACCCTGTATACCATATTTTGCACACTTTTTTTTTCACCACTTTTGCACAACCTGTTTCGGTTTTGCACAAGCAACACAAAAAAGTTACGACAAAACTGATTTTGGCTGAGCAAAGTTAAGGGTTCAAATAACGGAATGTCATGTGCAAACTTATACCCTATTTTTGCACACTTTTTTCACACTTTTGGCCACAACCTTCGATTTGGCCAAGGCAACACAAAAAAGTACAACTTCATTTTGGCGGAGCAAGTTAATGAATTTCAAAATAATGGAAGTCATGTGCAAACTTATACTATATTTTTTCTCACTTTTTGCACAATTTTGCACAACCAACTTCGATTGTCGCCCAAGGCCAACACACAAAAGTTACAGCAACTTCATTTTGGCTGAGCCAAGTTAATGCTAGAACAAACAAAATTGATTTTGATGTCAAAACCTACGCATATATTTGCACCCTTTTTGTCACAATTGCACAGCCTATTTGATTTGCAACAAGCAACACAAAAAGTTTCGACAACTTCATTAATTAATTCGTCCAAGTTAATGCTAGAACAACCAAAATGGATTTTCATGTCAAAACCTTTGCCACAATTTTGCACACTTTTTGCACAATTGTTCACAACCAAATTCGATTTTTGCACAAAGCCAACACAAAAAAAGTTACGGCAACTTCATTGGCTGAGCCAAGGTAAGTTTTTTTGTAAATCACGAATTTTGTACAAAAAAAAAAAATCTTATATCTTTATTTTTGCTTCACTTTTTGCACAATTTGGCACAACAGTTTCGCTTTTGCATAAGCAACACAGAAAACTTACAACTTTATTTTGCTGAGACAGTTAAGATTCGTTAAAAATAACGATTGTTAGGTGCATATTTTAATTAGAGTTTTGCCCACACTTTTGAGCACAATTTGCACAAACCAATAATGATTTTACATTAGTAGCACAAAAAAAGTTATAACTCATTTTGGCTGAGCTTAATAAAGGGTTTCGTAAAATAACGATTCAACGTGTAAAATTTCTTATTTGGTTCATGCAATACACAAACGTTGTTCAGCGTTATTTTGGTTCGATGACCCAAATGGATTTTAACGTTTAAATCAATGCATATTTTGCACTCGTTTTGCATAATTTTGCACAACTATTTGATTTTAATCACAATCAAGGGACAAATAAATTTGCATCCATTTCGTTTTAGCGAGTCAAGTTGATAAAATGAAATAAAATTTATTTTGAAATTCCAAATTCGAATATCGAATTTTATGTCAAAACTTGTGGCCAAAGTTCAACGCAAACAATATACGACTTTTGAAAAGCAACATACAAAACTAAAAGCTACTTCATTATGGCCAACAAAATGAAGGGGCTATGCATAAATAAACTGGTTAAATATTTAAAGAACTAAATTTGAATAGTTGGTCGAAAACTTATGCATATTTATTCAACTTTGAAAATTGGCATTATACTATTTGATATTAGCGGGAAGCTCAGAAAAGAAACTAGTAGCTATTTAAATTGGCCAGGTAGTGATTTTTAAATAAAGTTTAATTGAAAAAAAATCGAACTTTGTATCAAAACGTACTGCATTAGTTTTGCACTCTTTTTGCACATTTAATTATTTTGATTTTTGTACAAGGTACAGATCACGATCCTGATGTATCACTTTTATTTAGTTACTTGTGTTATGATCATCTTAAGTTATATCTTTAGTTATAATTTGTTATGATAGAATAAGTAGTAAAATTTCACAAGTGATATTCGTTTGTAAAACGACATGTGAAGTGTTGCTACAAGAAGAATGAAGGCAGTGGCTACAACTCCTGATCTTGAAGTTTAGGAAAAAGTTATCATGAAAGGTTAGCACTATCTGCACACACGTTTACGAAATTATTTAGCTTTTACCAACTGTCATTTCCAACTTTCAACTGTCAAAATTACTTGTAAGTCCACCGCACGGCCAGCTTTAACTTTATTACAACCAAAATTGACTATACCCTTACGCATAAAATCTTAAGAAGGCAACTGCCAAAACGTATACTGCTTACACAACAACTTGTTCAGATTACAATGGTTGAAACAATTTAGAGAAGGTAAGTGTAAGAATCATGATGTTTTAGGACTATACACTATATATATATTTTATATCATTTTTTATATAACTGTATATACTATATTTCAAAAGGTTATTAGGTTAATCAACCTCTCATCAGGTTTTCATGACAGTGCAAACAAGTGAAAATTGTAAATCTTGTTTTATATGTTGAGTAGCGGTATAAGTCTAAAAACATCATGATCTTAACTTTTCAGTACTGTATTGTAAAGAAAGACCTTCTGCCAATTCATTTTAATTAGAAATATGTTCCTACGGTTCTTTCAGATTCTAGCCTTGGCGTTTTCAATTGACACCGTGCTTGGGTATACGGGAGTACCGGCTTGGATGTGATTTTAACAAGTTTTTGTTGCGTGCGATCACACAAGAAATCATAGCAAGAGATGAATCGCTAGGTTTGATTCGGTGCCCAGTTTGTTATGGAAAACCAATAAATAAAATTAACTAAATAAACAATTAAATAAATAAATAAATAAATAACAATAAATAAGTAAATAAATAAAATAAATAAATAAATAAAACATAAATAAGTAAATAAAATAAATAAATAATAAATAATAAATAAAATAAAAAATAATAAATAAAAAATAAAATAGGTGTCTATCGACTGACCTACGCTCGACTGTCACAATGAACTGTCATAATACCGATTGACCTAAGCACCATAATAAAATACATTACATGTTGTTTATAACAGTTGCCCACCTACCAGTGCACCATTATGCCAGTCTGAAAATTGAATGTAGCCTTTTTGAGTGTGCAACCGTTCTATAACGGCAACTGACATAGCATTGTTTCTTAGGACGGTCAGGGGGTTGCTCAATGTTGAGTCGTTCAAATATATCTATTTATTTTAATTTCCTTCCAAACTGTTATTTTGTGCAAATGTTATAGAACACAACTGACTATACAAACAACTGTCCTAGGCTAATTTCAGTGCGAAATGAACTATCTTGTCGATATATACCGTTGCTCACTATGACAATCGTTCTACTATTTATTTAATTTAATTATTAAGGCGAAACCTTTTAACAACTGATATAGTGTGGCGACGTCCTAGCAGGCCAATGTTAACGTGACAACTCATTTCAAAAATCCCTCTATGACAGTTCGTCATTATGTTCAGTTGTCATGGTTGAAAATATTTTATTATTTAAGAAATTCTGGTGCAACTGCATAATCTCATTAAAAATTACATTATCTAGTGGGGCAAAACTGTCATAGGAGCAACCGTCATGGCGTTGCGACTCTCATATGATGATTAAGTTAACCAACTTTTGCCGCTAGAGCGCTCTCTGCATGACGTTTGGCGAATAAGGACACTAGAAATATACAGTAATATTATTGCAACTAATTGTGTCTGAATTAATCTGTAATAATTATAGTGAATGCATACTTGAACATTATTAACATTGACATTTTTTTTTATTATCGGTTGTTCGTAGCGGCGGTAGTGATCATACCGCCGCTACGAAAAACCGATAAATAAAAAAATGACATCAAGGGTAGCGAGACATTAAAAGTTTTATTATAACATTATTTCTATTTGTGATACAATGTACCTCGGTTCGGTGTTAACTTAGTACCTGCATGGCTACTTAAATGAAGGATTGAAAGAAATAACGGTAAATACGAGCATTTTTAAATCATTACATGAATACACTTTTATTGGAGGAGTATTGCAGTAAGGTTCCAAAAAATGTGTATAGTTTAAGATTAATTCATGCAATTGTTATAAAACTTGATTAAAGGTATTTAAATAAAGGTGCAATATATCGTACTTTAATGGGAAGTTAGTAAAACAAAGGTTTTAAGGTGACGATATATATGGGAATTTGAATTTATATCGTTTGCCTACCAACGGATTATAATTCTTTATGTTCATTTCCTTCTTATGTAGCACGACCAAATGAGAGCCCCTCCATCTGTTATAGGACCCATGACACAACACGTTGCCCGACGTTCAACCAGCCACTGTTGGCGTAAGTCCTAAAAACGTGGCCACAATCTCATACTGTCCGAATACACTGGCAACATGCACTTACGAATGAAAGTTATAGAACTATAGTTGACTTTTTTGAAAATCAGATCACTTCTTTTGCAATTTGCAGGATTTTTGAAACTTTGTGGCCAAAAACTGTTTAACCGAAAAAACTGAACGTAACCAAAAACGAATTCCAAATTTCGGTTACGGTTCGGTTATATATAACGGTTTCGTTCAGAAAAAAAATATCGTTTTTTTTTAATTTTGGTTCGAACCGATATGATGCACTGTTCGTGCACTATACCAAATAGGGTGCAAGGATTATGCATTTTGAGTGCCAATAATACAAAGTGTTGTTGAAAAACCAAAATTTTTTTTTTTTCAAAAAGTTGCTGCATGGGGGGGGATTAATTTTTTCAGACGCGAAATGGAAGGGGGTGAATAATGAGCAATCCGGGTGCAATAATTTCGTGAACGTTTTATTGTGAAGCCTGCCAGACGAGCATTGACTAGCCCGCAATTACACGTGGAGGTAAGGAAAAACTCGGAAGAACCTACGGTCAGGATTGTGGGCTCGACGGGATTCGAACCTGTGACCTCCCGAAGCAGTAACGAAAAATAGATATTCCCTATACTCAGCAATCTGGTTTAATTAAAATGGTAGTTTTAAAAGGACCATTATTGAAGGAATGCAACAAAATACTGGCCCGTCTTCAGGAAGAAACAAAGTAGGTTCTTGTTTTTCAAGAAACGTACAAACAGGATCAGAAGTTAAATCAAGGGCTGGGTCTGTAGATACGATAACCTTGATTACTTCTAATGCGGATGTAACCATGCCACTAAAAAAAGGGGGGGGGGGTGTAAATTAATCCTCCTTAGAGGCCTGTGACGTTTTGACTACACATCATGTAAGCAACCCAACAACAATCACAACCAATCAACGAAACAAACAGCAATCAGTCTCAACCTCTCCAATTGGAGAGTAACGTAAGACCAATAGCGCATTTTTATGACAAATGACCCCGAAAAAATGCAATTCAAATTTTTGAACAACTTTTCTTTTATTTATTTTGTGTGTTTTAAAACTGTTTCTTCTAGAACTCTGGTGTTTGGAGTGCAAAGCTTCTTGATGATTATTGTGCATTTTCGCGTGTCCTAAATCCAAACACAAAATCGACACAACTTTTCATCTTCGAAGGAAGCAGACCAGACAATTTTAGTTACTCGACTACTTTATCGGAATTCAACACTATGCCTTACAACACAACTTCGGCCATCATGTGTTACATCATGGTGGCAACAGGCGGTCCGCGAGCCTTTATTTGGACTGTCTATAAGTTTAGTTAGTTTTCTGCCATTATATATCACAAACAAGTCCACCAATTACATGTGATAAATACAGCACCGCATATAATGTAAACATAACAATTGACTCAGAACTGCACCAATGTTCAATCTCATAGAGAGTCGAGCGTTCCCCGTCAAGTAAATTACACACAGAGAACAGGGGCACAAGCATAGCAAAGTGTTCAAGAAACAAAGACTTAACCAAAAAAAATTATCCCCACTTAATACTAACAATTCGTCTTAAGTTAACCCCTTTCCAGGCCCAGCGGTGCTATATGACCCAAAACGTTTTTAATTTTAATCGGGAAATAATAGTTTTTTTAAAAATTAAAACCCCAGTTTTTGCAAAATAATAAAAAAAACATTTTTCCATTGCAAAATTGAAAAATATGCAAAACAAAAAAAAAAAAATTAAAATTTGTTGTTAAATATAGTTTAGCGAATTTGTTTCAAATTGAATTTGTTTTTTTTTTATGCTACAATAAATCTTTAATAAAAAGCCCAATATTACCAAATTTTCTTTTTTAAAAAAGTGATTACCCCCCAACAAAAATTATTAGAAAGATTTAAAAATTGGATAATGCTCTAAATGACTAATTCAGACCAATAAACTTGGGTCTAAAAAAAGATTACAGTAAGACAGAAAGTACATCAGTTCTGTTGAAGAAAAAAAATTGGTAGTATAAGCAAAACTGTTTGTGTTCATCTCAATGACATTTTCTAGTTGAAAACATATACTCAAAATATAACTTATCGTTGGTGATTTGAATATTGGCGAGAAAAAACACTACCAGAAATAAACCTAGTTTAAACAAGAGGTG
Organism: Sweltsa coloradensis; assembly: GCA_024449915.1. Classification (NCBI taxonomy): domain Eukaryota; kingdom Metazoa; phylum Arthropoda; class Insecta; order Plecoptera; family Chloroperlidae; genus Sweltsa; species Sweltsa coloradensis. The sequence goes on along the minus strand of JAMZAV010017038.1, from coordinate 32,576 downwards.
CGGATGTGAAAGTGAACAGGATTAAAGTAATCGATTCTATGATGAAACTTAATTCCCTCTTTACAGCATAGCCACTTCACAATCTTGCTGCCACCTTTTAACCTGAGCTACTTTTCCCTACACCGGGTTCCAGATTACACTTCATATCCAAGGATGGAGCGTACAAGTGAAAACATACACACTAGCTTGATTTAGGTGAAACTCATTTAACAAATTGTTTTATAAATTATTGCATTAGAAAATATAGTTACTAGGCCGCATCGACAACGCTTTTTCCAGTCGCGTTGATGGAAGAGCTTTTTTAAAAATATTTCGTTCCAATGATTTACGTTTTTTTTGGAGGATACTCATTACTTTTCTATAGTTACTTGATATAATTGTTAATTATTACACTGTAAAAAGGATAATATTAAAACCTGATTGCCTATAAATTTTGACAAACTTTTTCAACTTTTTCTTTCAAAAGGCACTAAATCACCATAACTCTTTACGTCAATGTAAATATGAAACTTGTCAGCCCCACCCGTTTGGTCCGAATCGGCCCAAATATTGCGGAAAATATCGTCGTAAAACCCGAACGAAAAATCGGGAAGTTACATTTCTATGAGAAAGATTCTTCAAAAGTATCTAAATCATAAAACATGTTGGTTTTAAAACGTTCCCAAAAGTTTTATCAGATCGGAGTAGCCGTTTTGCCAAATATCACGAAAATATATCATACAAATAAAAATAAATACCATAAAAGCATGATAATTCAAAGAAATTGTGACGATTGTAACCCATAAAAAGTGGCAAGTCTAAGTCAGAGTTCGAAAGTCCCCTGAAATATTCCATCAGATCGCATAAGTCGTTTAACCGGTTAGAGTTCCCCCCCCCCCTCCCAAATATACAAGGATAAAAACACCTGAGCTATTTTTGTAGGTCAGTGAAATGAAGTCTTCGCTTCGCCATCCAAAAAATTGTTTTGTTCAAATGCAAGGTTTTGTCTTTTCAGAACAATGCCAATTGATAAGTAATGTCATAAAGACACCACATTATTTACCAAAATATTACGATGTTTGGAGTTATAAACGACGGACATTCGCGTCTTAATACATGAGAGCTATAATATTTTGTTTTGTTTAAGTGATGGTAAGTTATAGTAGTTGGCGAAGGGAAACATGGGGTGTGGGATTACTCACTGTGTGCACATAGACGGTAGGATTTGCACAATATTTTGCTTATTGCGAATTAGTTAGATGCACTTTTTGCCCTTTTCGGTGAAATGTCACACTCCATTAAAGATTCAACGAAGGTATTAAAAAGTATAAGTCTGGGATGTTAAGCTGCTTAAAAGTACTTGGCAAATGTGATAATAAAATTCATATGATTCTACCCCAACAACTTGATTGTTTCTACTCGTATCCGATAGGTACCAGACGATATTATTTTATCTCAGTTTACATAACAGTTAACTAGTTAACTATATATTAACAATTCCTCAATGATGACTATAAAAGTAGTACAGTCAAATGTGTCTATTCGTGCGCATGAATAGATTTAATTTTAAATTCCCAACAAACATGGGTTTTTAGTTGTAGCATGCAAAGTTTCAAACATAATTAATACTAAGTTTTAGTATCGGATTTAAAAATTCACTTACGAACCATTCTGACATTCAGTATACATAACGTTCTTTACTCAAGATTCTAAGGCAACACTGATTGCCTTTATGATATTCACACTTTTACCATGGATGACAAAGTACCGTAGCGGTTTGAATAATCACCATTAGAGTGTAAGTATAAGGAATAAGGATCAAGATTTAATTTTTAAACCATAAAAGAAATAACCACATTGAATCGTTTGTCACATATAGTGAAACGGCTTTGGCGTTCGCCCCTCTCCCAATCTGTATATTACAAAAAATATTGGTAGCAAGCACTGAAAGTCCCAGCCGAGAAAACTGGTGATATGTCACCCACCGGAACATAACTTATGTTGGAACCGGTGTTTGATATTATTTTTACAGACTTTTTAATACGGCGGTGGTTCAAATCTCCTCGAGGCAAGTTCCCAAATTTAAAAAAAGGGTCAAAAGTTAAATAAGAAAAAGATTTTCGTAAAATTTTTTTGGGTTTTCCTTAAAAACTAGGAAAACCGCCTTTAAGTCCCGCCGCGTTGATGGGATTTTTTTAAAGTTTTAGTTTGGGGGATATTTTTTCTTTTGAAAGTGCTTTTTTTTTTCTGCCGACGATTGATGATTGTTGTCAATTTTTCTATTTTTTCTTGTAATTTTTAATATTAACGTAAAAAATCTACTTTAAAAGCTAATTTCTATGGATTTGGCTAATTTTTTCAACATTTTCTTTCAAAAGGTACTACAACCAAACCCTTTAAGTCCATGTTAATATGAACGTGTTAGCCCCCCCCCTTTTTGGTCAGAATTGGCCAAAGGGCACGAAAATATCGCAAAAAAAGTAAAAAAAAGTATTTTAAAAGCTTATTTCTCCGATTCTGGCAATTTTTTTCAATTTTTTCTTCAGAAAGCAAAACCCATTATTTTTAATACCATGTAAAATATGAACTTTGTCCCCCCCCCTTTTGGTCAAAATTGGGGCCCAAATGGAAAAAAATTCGCACTAAAATGAAAAAAATCTAAAAGTACGATTTCATGAGAAATATTTTTCGATTGTAAAAAAAAACGTGGCAAGTCAAATTTAAAAAAAACGAGGTCGTGTCAAATTTTCACGAGATCCAATGCCGTTTGCCGGTAGAGAGCGAACAAACAGACGGAAAAAAACAAAAAAACAAAAAAAAAAACAAAAAAAACAAACAACCGAGCAAAATTTTTTGGGGGGGTGGGTGAAATGAATCTTCCTTCGCTCATCCAACATAACAGGGTTTGGGTTTTTAAAACGTTCCCCACAAAGTTTTATCAAGATCGGAGTACCGTTGCCAAAATACAAAAAATATATCTTTAAAAAATAAAATAAATCCCCATAAAAGCAGGGGATAACAAAAGAAATTTTTTGATCGATTGTCCCCAAAAGGGGGAAGTCTAATTTCAGAATTTCGAAAGCCCCCTAAAATTCATAAAGATCGATAAGTCGTTTAACCGGGTAGAATGCGAACAAAAATACAAGGAAAAAAAAAACCCCTGAGTTTATTTTTTTGTGGGTAGTGAAATTGAAGCTTCGCTTCGCCTCCAAAAATTGTTTTGCAAATGCAAGTTTGTTTTCAGAAAAATCCCAATGAAAGTAAGTCTAAGCCCCACTTTATTTCCCACGGGGGGGAAAACCTAAAGTCCCCCCGGGTTTGAGGGATAAAGTTTTTAAAAATTTTAGTTGCATGGGATATCTTTATTTTTGAAAAGTTCTTTTTTTGTCCCTAGCTTTGTAGTGATTGTTGTAAAGTTTTTTTGTTACTGTCAATTGTATTATTTCCCGTAAAAAATTTATATTTAAGCTTATTTCTAAGATTCTGGCAACTTTTTAAACTTTTTTTTTTAAAAGGGTACTACTCACCATAACCTTAATGTCCTTTTAAAATATAAACTTTGTAGCCCCACCATTTGGTCAGAATTCCCCCAAAGGGCCAAAAATATCGCACAAAAAAAAAAAAATTATAAAAAAAGTTTTATTTTTATGGGATTCTGGCTAATTTTTTCAACTTTTTCTTTCAAAATCTACTCACCTCCCTTTAATGTCCATGTATAATAAAACGTTGTAGCCCCACCCTTTTTGGCAAAATTTTGGGCCCAAATGTCAGAAAATATCGCCCAAAAATCAAAAAAAATCGTCGATTTTCTGAAAAATTTTTTCGATTTACCCAAAAAAAATACACCCCCAAAGTTCAGGTTTTCAAAGGTCCTGTAAAATTTTTCACAAGATGGGTATGCCGTTGGCGGGTAGAGGGTAAACAAACAAAAAAAAAAACAAAAAAAAACAAAAAAAAAAAAAAAAAAAAAAAAAAAACACCCGACAAAATTTTTGGGGGGTCAGTGAAATTAAAGTCTTCGCTTCGCTTCCAAAAAATATTACGAGTTTTGGATTTATAACGCGACATTCGGTCTTAATCAGAGAGCTATAATATTTTTGTTTTGTTTAGTATGGTAATTTAAAAGTGGGTGGCAAGGGGAAAACATGGGGTTTGATTACTACGTGGAAATTTAACGGGGATTTGCCAATATTGTGCTTATGCGAATTTATTTTTAGTTTTGCACTTTGCCCTTTTCGTTGAAAATGTCCACATCAATTAAGATTCAACGAGTATTTTTAAAAAAGTAAAAGTCTGAGTTAGCTGTTTAAAAAAGTACTTTTGGCAAATTGAAAATAATTCATTGATTTTAAAAATTGTTTGTTTTTCGTATTCCGAATAGGTACCATACAAATTTATTTTATTCATTTACATTAACAGTTAACTAGTAAATTTCATTTTATTAAAAATTTCCTCAATGATTGACTATAAAGTAGTACATTTAAAATTTTTTGTCTATCTGCGCAATGATAGTTTTTAATTTTAAATTCCACAAAAATGGTGTTTTTATTTTGTGCATGAAAATTTTTTAAACTAATTAATATTTAATTTTAGTATCGATTTAAAATTCATTTACGAACCATTCTACATTCATAATAACGTTTTTTAACCAATGTTTTAAAGGGGCCACTGATTCCCTTTTATTGATATTCACACTTTACCATGGTACAAAGTACACGTTACCTTTTTGAAATCACACCATTGAGTGTAAGTTTACAGTTCACATTTTCATCAGTTAATTATTTTTGGGTTTATTTTGTGACCATGTTGTACTGTACATTTTATATAAAATAAATAACGATGTCTCAAACTCAAAAAAATGAAACATTAATATTTTTTAGTGTGAAAATGATAGAACGATTTTTTTTCCTCTTACCCGCTTCTTTTTTAAACCCCCGCGATTTCAACCAGTGGTGAAAAAATTTGACGATTTAGGGCCCAGCTATGTACCGAAATTTTAAAAACCGATTCGAAAACCTAGGAAATATAGGATAAAATTTAAATTATTAGGTGCCCGTAAAGACGCCGCACCAAATCTGGGTTTCGCAAAAACCCTTGGGGAACCTATATGCAAGAAGGTTTAGGATTCGTGGTGCACGCAGCCGCATGACACGTGATGTGAATTTAAAACTATCAACATCGGGGGGATTTAGGTACCTTCAATACATCCCAAAATTTTGGGTTTGGTGTACAAAAACATTCCTTCTTGGTAAAAAAAAATTATTTGAAACATGGCTATACGACTAACAAATTCGTTTTTAAATCGGCCAGCGATTCTGGCCAGACGGGTTGGAATAAAACGCTCATACTTTAAAAAAACTTAAAGGAAAAAAATGATTTAATGCTTTGAAGAAAAATTTTTGAAAGCGTTTGCGGGAAAGGTCAAATAAAGGCTTAATATAAGCCTTAAACATCGGCTAAAATCTACAAGAAAAGAACTTTAGTTCTTGACAATGATACCTACTATGTACAAAAAGAAATTTTTTGGACCACTAGATAGTTACATTCTATTTTTAAATTTGGGGTAAACCATAGAAATTAAATCGACATTGATAAAATTATTATTTTTAAAAAAAAAATTTTTTGCAAGGGAATTAAAACAAACAATGAGATCCCCAACATAAAAAAAACTTTTTTAAATACACCCAAAACCTAAAAAATCAAAAGCAACGAGATCTAAAAAAATGCCAAGTTTATGTCCCCTTTACATTTAGCAACTTTATACATAAATTAAATTATTTTCCCCCGGGACTAGATCCTTGAAAAATTTGGGCAAAAAAAATTTTGCACGATTTTTCATTTGAAACACTATTTTTTGCCACGCATTTGCGGGGATGCAGTCACGGGAAAAGTGAATTTAGTTTTAAGATTGCAAAAATATAGAAGATTTTACAAAAGCTTGGCATTTCTTTATATCTCAGCTTTTGACTGTGTGGGTTTGGCTGTTTTTTTTAATTTCTTGTGATGTGTGGGTAGGTATAGCATAGTATTCATTCTACTTTTTAAAAAAATTCTAAATAACCCCAATTTTATTTTTCAATGGAACTTGAAAAAGTAATGAATCTGATACAAAAATTTTGAAAAACAGCCAAACTTTATAAACGAAAACGTGTAAACGTACCTGCCCGTTATAGATCGTTGAAAAGCTCGTAAAAAAAATTTGCATGAACTATTACATGTAAATAATGTTAGAATTTATATTTTCCCAAAAGCTTTAAGGTGTATTATGGGGGCAGGCGGCAAAGTACTTATGAATAAGAATGCGCAAGTGTAGAAGGACGTACTAAAACTTAGCCTTTCTTTTACAACTCATTGCTTTCGAATTCGTAATTTTTTGCGTATTTTTTTTAAAAATTTTTTTTGGATGTTTGGTAAGTTTTTGAAAAACATTGTGACCAAATCCGGTTTATTTTTTCCATCTTTCCCCCCAACGTTGTTGAAAATTTACAAAATTTAATAGTGGTATGGTTTTTATAGTGGGATAGCAATATTAAAAGAGGAGACATTTATATGGTGGTGATAACAACGAACAGTTCAGGGTAATTTTTTTAACTAAAAAAATGTTCGTCGTGCATCAATAAATTTTAAATTTTTAAGAAAATTTAGTGAAGTAGCTTAATTAAAAATAACTCAATCTACATAAAGTAACTGAACCGTACTTAATTTCTTGGTAATAAATTAACTTAACTTTAAATTTAATTACTTTCACAAGCAAGTAATTGTAATTGTAAATTTAATTCTTTCAAAAAATAACTTTTACAAACTGTCAACAAAAAGGGGCGACGAAAATTATAGAATTTTTTTATCGTTTTTAAACTAAAAAATTCACTGTTCCCAAAAACCCCTTTAGTGCCCGTTTAGGAGGAACACCTCCTTATTGTGACTCAGCGATCATAAAAGATGTTAAATTTTACATAATTTTTAAGTTGTTTGGGTTTTAATTTATTGCAAAAAATATGTGCCAACGGTATATGCGCTACAAAGGGGAAAGGAATTTAAAAGAAGGGTGGTTTTGGGGTACTTGTATTGCAGGTGAAAAAGAAAAAAACGGGCAGTGTTTTTTAAAACGAGGAAATGAAAAGGAACCCTACTGAGCCGAGTAACAAAATTTTTTTAATAAATGAATCTGAACTTCAATTTAAGCCCTTTAAAAGAGTTAATACACAGGGTAACGCATACAAGAAAATAAGTATTTTAAATTGGCAGCGAAGCGAACGTCGCGAAGGATAGAGCGTATTTGGATATTTTTTCCCTGTTTTCTACATTCAAAAATACCCTAATTTGGTTTAAAACTAGGGAAACATTGCAATCGCTTTTTCAGGCGCGTTTTTGGATGAGCGTAATTGGGGGTTGTGCGCCATGTGTTCGAATGCGAAATGCGAAAAACTACCCGGTTTACGCGCCCTGATCCTGTTGTCTCGTAAAAGTTGAAACAAAAATTACCCAAACGGTTTTAGGCCATATCAAAGGGAAAACGAAAAAAATTTAAAAAAAACCCCTGCATAACACATGGGAGCTCAATGCACCAATTACGTCATCCAACAAGGTCTAAAAGCGTTTTCGAAGTACCCAAAAAAAAGCAAAAATTTGGAGAAAAATGAAAAATTCGGCCCTAGACGCACGAGTTTTTTTGGGAATTTTTTTGGGTAGGGCACCCTCGCTTGATGTAATTTTAATTAAAAAAAAAACTAAAAATTTAAAAAATTTGCAAATTTTTCTTGAAATTAACCCCAAATTTCCAAAAAATATACAAATTCATGAAATTAAAGGGACTGTGAAAAAAATCATTACATTGGTAAAGATATAGGCCCGTTATAGGTCGAAGAAATTTTTAAAAAAAAAGAAAATTTCCCCTTTTTACGAGAAATATTTTTTTGATTGCGCTCAAATTTCACACGAATATGTTTTTTCAAAAAATTAAGGTTCTTTTTTTTTTTTTTTTTTTTTTTTTTTTTTTTCTTGGAAAAATTTTTTTTGCCTCAAAAAGTAGATTTTAAGTTTGAATTTTAACCCAAAAAAATTTTTTAAAATTTCGGGTTTTCTTTAAAAAATAAAAAAAATTAAAACTCAAAAAAAAATTGATTTTTTAAAGTTAAAGGATTTCGAGCTTTAAAAATTTCAAAATTTAAAAATTATCGCCAAAATTTAAAAAATGGTTTTTAACCCAAAAAGCAAATATTTTAAAACTTTTCAAAAAAAATTTTAAAAATTTTTTTTTTCTCCAACCTTTTTAATTTTTTTTCCCCCCCTCTTCCCCTAGTCATCCCAAAGATCAAATTAAAATTTCGCAAAATTTTGGGTTTTTTTTTACTAAATGTTTTAAAAATTTCTTTTTTCCAAATAAAAGGGCCAAATTTTATTCTATTTCAATCCCTTTACAAAGGAACATTTTAAATAAAAAAATTTTTACTTAAAAAATTTTTTAAATTTTTCCAAATCCTTTTCATAATATCGTAATACCACAAGTGAAATTAAAACCAAAAATTTTTTTTAAAGCTTTCCTTTCAATAAAATTAAAAAATCCGGGAAAACATTGATTCCCCGTAAAAGAAAAAAATTTACGTGCCCCCAAAGGGGGACCATTCCCTTATTCTTTCTGGGGATTACAAAAGTTTTAATTTTTTTCCCATCAAAAATTTTCTTCCCCTTGATTAAAAAATGCAAGTTTAAAAAATTGAAAAACAATTGTACAAACTAACGTTAAAAGTGCTGGAAAACCCTTTTTGGTTTTTAAAATTTTTAAATTTGAAATCTCTAAAAGCTTTTTTTGAATACATTTTTAAAAAAAAAAATTTTGGGGATTTTTAATTTTTAAAAACCTGTTTGCCTGTAGAAAATAAAACCCCAAGAACCAAAAAGCCCTGTTTGGGGCCCCGCTTAAAAAATTAAAATTTTTGCCCTTTTTAAATTTTTGAGGATTTTTAAAAAAATTTTCCCTTCAAAATGTTATCTTTTCTCATTAATAAAAATTTGGCAGTTAAAAGAAATTTAAAAATTTTATACATCTTTAAAAATTGGGAATAAATTTTATTTGGGCCACTAGGGTTTTTTATTATTTTTTTTAAACCCTGTTTTGATAAAACCCAAATTGGGGATCCTATTATTATGTTTAAAAATTTAATTAAAATAAAATCCCCTCCCTGGGGAAAAAAAATAAATTATTTGCCCAAAGCTTTAACCTGTTTATTACATTTGAATTTTTTTCCCGAATTTAACGAAATTTTTAAACCGTTTAATAATTGTTTAAAAACTAACCCTTTAAAAAAAAAATTTTTAAAAAATTCCCAATTTAAAAAGGGGTTTAAAAAAAGGGCCCTTTTTCTTTGTAACAAAAAAATTGCTTTTAACTTGGTTTTTTTAAACCCCCCCTGTTTTTCCCTTAAAATCCATTTATTTAAACCATTGTTAAAGTTTAAAAACCTCAAAAATTTTTAATTTTGGGGGATCATAATCTTAAAAACAATGTTTCAACAAAATTTTTCTTTTTGGGCCCCCTTTAGTTAAAACTTAGTTTTTACTTTTTTCATTTTACTTTTGTTTTTTGTGAATCTTTTTTTTCCTTTCAAAATTATTTTTTAAAATTAAAAAGAATAATTTAAATAAAAGAAAGCATGCCTTTTAAAATACAGTTTTACAAAATTAATTAAGCAGTTGGGATTTTTCCCTTTTTTTTCCCCCAAAAAAAGTTTTTTGGGGGGGGCTAAATCATTTGGAAAAACTTTTTTTTTTCCTATTTTTTGGGGAAAAAAAATTAATTTTTTATTGCACTGCCTTTAGTCCCTTTATGGTTAAAAAAACCCCAAACCATTACAAAATGTGTTTAAAATTTTGGCAACCCCAAAAACAAAATATTTTTTGGGATCTAAGAAGGGGAACTTAAAAAATAAAAATAAAGAACAACATTATCAGTAAAAAGGAGTACTAAGTTGCATTTATCCCTTAAATGGCAAAAATTTTTTAAAGGAAATGAAAATGAAATTTATTTTCATTGGAAAAACCCAAAATGAAAAAAAAAAAAAAAAAAAAAAAAAAAAAAAAAAAAAAAAGTCCAGGGGCCCCCAAATAGAACCACACATAGAAAACCACAAATACCCCAACGACAAATTTGATTCAGCCCACTCAGAATGTGGGATGAGTTACTAGCCGCCATCGCAAAACGCTTTTCCAGTCGCGTTGAGGATGAGCATTTTTAAAAATATTTCTGTCCAATGATTACGTTGTTTGGAGGACTCATTACTTTTCCTATAGTTACTTGATAGTAATTGGTTAATTATTTTTAAACACCTGAAAAGGATAATATTAAAAACCTTTATGCTATAAATGTTTGACCAACTTTGTTCAACTTTTTCTTTCAAAAAGGCCACTACATCACCATAATCTTATGCAATGGTAAAATATGAACGTTGTAAGCCCCACCGTTTGGTCAGAATCGGCCCAAATATGCGAAAATACGTAGTTAAAACCGAAAGAAAAAATCGTGAAAGTTACATTTCTATGAGAACAGATTTCTTCAAAATGTATCTTAAACTAGGAAAACGCTAAAGTCCCGCCGCGTTGATTGATAGATGAGCTTTTTAAAGTTTAGTTTGCGTGGGAATCTTTACTTTGCAAGTGCTTGTTTGTTCTGCCGACGCCTTGTAGGTGATTGTTGTCAAGTTCTATTGTTTTTGTAATTTGTTAATATGTAACGGTAAAAATCTACATTAAACGCTATAGTTCTATGGATTTGTGTTAGGCTTATGTATACTTGTTTTTTGTGGGTGTTTCTACACTTATTTTCTTTCAAAAGGTACTACATCACCATAACATTTAAGGGGCATGTATAATTATGAACGTTGTAGCCCCAACCGTTGGTCAGAATTGCCCAAATGGCACGAAAAATATCGCACAACAAAAAGTCAAAAAAAGTAATATTAAAAGCTTACTTCTGCCGATTCTGGCTAACTTTTTCATTTTCTTCAGAAAGCAATACATCACCATTACCTTAAGGTCCATGTAAAAATGAAACGTTGTAGCCCCACCCGTCTTGGTAAAAATTGGGGACCAAATGGCACAAAAATATCGCACTAAAAATCGCCCCCCCCGAAAAAAAAATCGTTAAAGTACGATATTCATGAGGAAATATTTCTTCGATTGTACCAAAAAACGTGGCAAGTCTTTAAGTTCAGAGAAAACGAAGGTCGTGTCAAATTTTCATTCGAGAATCGCATATGCCGTTTGCCCGTAGAGAGCGAACCAACAGACGGAACAAATCAAAACAAACAAAAAACAAACAAACAAACAAACAACTCGAGCTAAATTTTTTTCGGGGGAGTCGGTGAAATTGAAGTCTCGCTTCGCTCATCCAATCATAACCTGGTGGTTTACAACGTTCCACAAAGTTTTATCAAGATCGGAAGTAGCGTTTGTCAAATATCACGAAAAATATAGCTTAAAAATAAAAATAAATACATAAAAGCATGATAATCATAAGAAAATTTTTGATCGATTGTACCCATAAACGTGGCAAGTCTAAGTTCAGGAAGATTTCGAAAGTCCCCTGAAATATTTCATCAAGATCGCATAAGTCGTTTAACGTTAGAGTGCGACACAAAATAACAAGGATAACAAACACCTGAGCTTATTTTTTTGAGGTCAGTGAAATGACGTCTTTGCTTCGCCATCCAAAAATGTGTTTTGTCAAATGCAAGTTTGTCTTCAGAACAATGCCAATGATAATGTAGAATGTCATAAAGCACCACATTATTTACCCACTAGGAAAACGATAATAGTCCCGCCCGCGTTGATGGATGGAGCTTTTTAAAAATTTTAGGTTTGCATGGTATATCTTTACTTTTAGCAAGTTCTTCGTTTGGCGCCTACGCATTGTAGATGACTTGTTGTCAAGTTTCTTTTGTTACTGTCAATTGGTATTATTTACGTAAAAAAACTTATATAAAAAGCTTATTTTCTATAGATTCTGGCTAACTAATATATCCTTAAACTTTTTCTTTTAAAAGGTACTACATCACCATACCTGAATGTCCATGTATAATATGAACCTTGTAGGCCCCACCAGTTTGGTCAGAATTGGCCCAAAATGGCACGAAAATATCGCACAAAACATCAAAAAACTTATATATTTAAAAGCATTATTGCTAGGATTCTGGACTAATTTTTCAACTTTTCTTTCAAAAGGTACTACAATCACCATAACCTTAACGTCATGTATAATATGACTTGAGCCCCACCCGGTCTTTGGTCAGAATTGGCCCAAAAGTCCGACAAAAATATCGAACCAAAAATCGAAAAAAAATCGTAAAAGTACGGATATTCAAGAAATATTTCTTCGCTGTACCCAAAAACAATACACCTCTAAGGTCAGAGATCTTAGAAGGTCCTGTTCAAATTTCATCAAGATCGACATATGCGTTTTGCCTGGCTAGAGAGTAACAAAACAGACAAAAAAACAAAAAGAACAAAAAAAAAAAACAAAAACTAAACAAAAAAAAAAAACACCCGAGTAAATTTTTTGGGGGTCAGTGAAATTGCAAGTCTTCGCTCGCTCATCCAAAAAATATTAACGATGTTTTGGAGTTATAAACGACGACATTCGCGTCTTCAATACAGAGAGCTATAATATTTTTGGTTTTGTTAGTGATGTAAGTATATAGTAGGTGGGCGAAGGGAAACATGGGTTTGATACTCACTGTGTGCACATATGCGGGGTAGGATTTGCACACCAATATTGTGCTTATTGCGAATTAGTTTTAGATTGCACTTTTGCCCTTTTCGAGTTGAAAATGTCACAAATCAAATTAAGATTTAACGACGTATATTTAAAAGTGATAAGTTGAGTTTGTGCTTTCTTAAAAGTAGTTTTGGCAAATGTGAGAATAACTTCATATGATTTTTTAAAAAACATTTGATTGTTTCTCTCGTATTCCGAATAGGTACCATACGATATTATTTATCTCAAGTAACATTAACAGTTAACTAGTAAAACTTCATATTATTTAACAATTCATCAATGATTGCCTATAAAGTAGTAGTACAGTTAAATTTGCTTCGTGCGCCAATGAATAGATTTTAATTTTAAAATCCAACAAACACTGGGTTTTTGGTTGTAGCATGCAAAGTTTCAAAACATAATTAATACTTAAGTTTTAGTATCGATTTAAAAATTCACTTACGAAACATTCTGACTTCCAGTATATATAACGTTCTTTACTTCTATGATCTAAGGCACTGATTGCCTTTATTGATATTAACACTTTACCATGGATGACAAAAGTACACGTTAGCCGGTTTTTGAACAATTTTTCAAATTAGAGTGTAAGTATAAGGATCAAGATTTCACTTTTCAAACCTAAAAAGAAATAAAAATATTGAAAATGGTACACATCTCAGTTTAAGGCTTTGGTGTCGTTCGATCTCATTTACAAAAAATATTCTGGCTAGCAAGCACGAAAGTCCACAGCCCGTGTTGAGAAACTGGTTATATGTCACCCACCACATAAGTTGGAACCGGGTGTTTGATATGATTATCAAAGATTTTTATATAACGGCGGTGGTCAAAAAAAAAACTCCTCGAGCAAGGTTCCCCAAATTACCGCTGGGAGAAAACTCAAACCCATCATTTCTACACGTAAAATCAATCAAAATGAAACTAAAAAATATGTTACCGCGGTATCAAAACGAGGTGTTACTTGCTCGGTCCTGACAAAGACTTTGGCGTATTATAATAGGAGTCAAAATGTAAAAATATTTAATTGTCGATAAAGCTTTGGTTTCTGAGCTTAGATTTGAGCAATATATTATAATAAAATGAAAAAATGGTTTTTAACACGGGGTTTAATTCAATTACTGGCATCAACGTTTCACACCTTTCCTTTTTCAACACATAATTAATATAGTTGGTACTTGATTAATAAATACTAATAATAGTATAATTAATTGTTGTTGTAATGCTACTATTTCAAATATTTACGAAAAATGTGTTTCTTGGTTGTTTATGCATCTGTGTAATTAGATTATTTAGTTGTTCTCCTTTGTTAAATATCAGTTGTAAACCTGAATGAGGATAGACGTTAAATAAATAAATAAAAATAACTAAATATGAAAGCATTAACCATATTTCTATTAAAATGGAATATTTCAAGGAATCGGGGGGGGGGGGGCGATATCCCTACCATCAGTACCATGGATCCGCCACGGAGGGGAGAGATCAGCAAACATATAAATGATTGATCGTCACCCATAGTACAGAGTTATTCCCACGTGTGAATGATCAGTGTAAAAGTAACTGAGTAAACGTTATTGAGTAGAATATCAATTACTTCCTGAGGTAATTGAGTTTCTACTTGAATTACTTTTTATGTAAAATGTGACATGAAACTGAAATACTATTATTAGTAATGTACTCAGTTTCAATTACTTTTTGGAGTACTTTTCGTGACCAGTTTGTACTGTACAGTTATATTAAAATAATATAACGATGTCTTCAAAACTCAAAACAATGAAAACACATGTAACTATTTTTTGTAGTGGTTGTGTAATGAAGAACTATGTTTTTCCTTTACTCCGCTTTCTGAGTTTTAACCCGCACGAGTTCAACCTAGTGGGAGAAAATTGATCAATTTCCCATGGCCAGCTATTGGTACCGGAAAAGGTTTCAAACCGATTCGAAATAACCAGGTGTATAATGAGTAGGATGAAATTTAAATTATCTAGGTGCCCTGTTAAAGACGCCGCAGCCAATCTGCGGTTCGCTCTAAACAACTCTCGGGCACCTTATACTGCAAGAAGAGTTTAGGTGATCGTGGGTCCACGCAGCCGTCATGACACGTGATGGTGAACTTTAAAAAAACTATCAACATAGGGGGATTTAGGTACTGTCAATACATGCCAAATTTGGTTTGGGTACGAACATCTCCTTCGTGGTAAAAAAAAATTATTTGAAAAATGGCTATACGACTAACTCATTCGTTCAACTTTCAAGCGGCAGCGATTCTGGCCAGGAACGGGTTGAAATCCAACGCTCATACTTTACATAACATAAGAAAAAAGTGATTTAATGCCTTTGAAAGAAAATGTTGAAAGCGTTTGCTGGAAGGCCTTCAATAAAGGTCATAATATAAGCCTTAATACATCAGGCATATTAATCTACAAGTAAAGTAACTTTAGTTGTACTTGACAATGATCACCTACATTATGTACACAAAGGCAAGTTTTTGGACCACTAGATATTTTACATTCTATTGTTAATTGTTAATACCATAGCAATTAAAATCGACATTGAACAATATTATATTTAAACAAATAATTTGCAATGGAACTGAACAAACAATGAGATCACACACATAAGCAAAAACTTGTTTAAATACAGCCAAACCTAAACAATCAAAGAAACGAGGTCTAAAAAATGCCAAGTTTATGTACCCTTATACATTTATGCAATCTTTATACATAACTTTAATACTTTGCCCCGTGACTAGATCCTTGCAAAATCTTGGCAAAATAAATTTTCACGAACTTTTGATTGAAACACTAGTTTTTGCCACGCATTTGCAGGGATGCAGTCACAGGGCAAAGTTAATTTTAGTATTAAGATTGCAAAAATATAGAAGAGTACATAAGCTTGGCATTTCTGTTATATTCAGTGCTTTTGACTGTGTAGGTTGGCTGTATTTTTTACAGTTCTGGGATGTTGGGTAGGGTATTAGCATAGCTATTCATTCTACTTTATAAAAAATATTCTAAATAACCAAACTTATCTTCAATGGAACTTGAAAAATAAGCTAGATAGATACGCATACAAAAACTTTTTGAAAATACAGCCAACGTTATAAAACGTAAAGGTAAACGTACACGACCCGTTACTACATCGTTGAAAAGCTCGTTAAAATATACTTTGCTATGAAAAATTAATGTAAATTAATTGTTATAAAGAGTATATTTTGCCAAAAGCTCTTTTAAGGATGTAGTTATAGGGCAGGCGGCAAAGTACGTTTATGAATTAGAATGCGCAATTGTAGAAGAAAGTACATGAACTTAGCCGTTCCTTTTACAAAACTCATTGCTTTCGAATTTCGTAATGTTGTGCTGATTTTTTTAAAAAGTTTTTGGATGCCTTTGGTAACGTTTGTGACCCAAAACATGTGACAAAATCCGGTTATTTTTAACCAGCTAACCCGCCAACGTTTGTGAGAAGATTGACCAAAATTGAATAGTGGTAGGTTTGCTATAGTGATAAGACAATAACTTCAAAGAGGAGACATTTATATGGTTGGTGATAACAAACGAACAGTTGCATGGGTAATTATTTTAAAACTAAAACCATATGTTCCGTCGTGCTCATCAATAATTTTATTTCTAAGAAATTCAGTGAAGTTGCTAATTAAAAGTAACTCAATACTACATAAAGTAACTGTAACCGTAACAACTTAATACTTTGGTAATAAATTAACTGTAACTGTAATTCAATTACTTTCACAAGCAAGTATTTAATTGTAAATGAATTATTACAAAAGTAACTTCTACAAACACTGTCAACGAAGTAGGGCGGCGGACGAAAGTTATAGTATTTTTTCATCGTTTCGAACTAAAGTCACTGTTCAAATCCTTCAGTGCCATGTTTAGGAGGAAAACACCTCCTTTATTGTTAGACTCGAGACGATCATAGAAAGATGTTAATTATACAGAAATTTGTAATTTGTTAGTTATAATAATTGCAAAATAATATGTGCCAACGGTATTATGCAGCTACAAGGCAATATGAATTAAAAGAAGGATTGTTTTGGTTTTGTACTTGTATTGCAGGTGAAAATGTAAAAGAAAACGGTCAGTGTTTATAAAAGCGAGGAAACGGAAAGGAACCCTAATGAGCGAGTAGTAACAAAATTATTTATAATAATATGATATCTTAACCTTTAATTGAAGCCTTTAAAAGAGTTAATACTACAGGATAACGCATACCAAGAAAAACTAAGTATTTTAACTTGGCAGCGTAAGCGAACGCTTCGGACTGGACATGGAGAGATATGGAATATTTTCTCCTGTTTCTCTACATTCAAAATCGACGTGAATGTGGTTTAAAAATAGGAAGCATTGCAATCGCTTTTTCAGGCGCCGTTGTTGGAGGAGCGTAATTTGGTGAATTGTGCTGCCATGTGTTCGAATGCGAAATGCGGAAATACCTACCCGGTGACGCGCCACTGTCCTCATGTTGTCGTCGCGTTAAAAGTGGAAACAATATTACCAAGGTGTCATTCAGGCCATACAATGGGAAAACGAAATCAATTTGAATTACCATCTGATAACACATGGCAGGCTCAAGCACCAATTCCGCTCATCCAACAACGCGTCTGAAAAAGCGTTTGCGAAAATACCAAAAGAAAAAGCAATATTGGAGACAACAATGAAAAATTCGGCCCATAGGACGCATGAGTTTCTTTGAATTTTTGGATAGGTTCACCGTCTGCTTGACTGTAATTTTAATTTTAAAAAAAAACGTAAAATTAAGAAAACATGTTGAAAATTATTCTTGGATTACCTCAAAATTTCACACGAATATACAAATCATGACAATTAAGTACTGTGAAAAAAATCAATACATTAGGGATAAAGCATATAGGGCCTGTTATTCGGTCGAAGAAATTTTTAAAATAAACGAAATTGCAAATGTCACGAGAAATAATTTTCCGGATTGCGCTCAAATTTCAACGAATTATGTTTGTTCATAAAATAAGGTTCTGTGAAAAAATTATTGCAATCGAATGAAGCATGTAGATGTTATAAGGTCGATTTCTTTTTTAAATCCGAAAAAAAAAAATCGTAATAATTGCGGTTTTCTTGAGAAATAATTTTGGATTGCGCTCAAAAAAAGTGCCATTTCTAAGTTCAGAGATGTCGAAAGGCCCCCCTCAAAAAATTTCATTACAAATGGGAGTAATCGTTTAGCCGGAAATTCGTTGGTTAACAAACAGTCAAAAAGAATAAGACCTTTACAAAAAAAACATTCCGGATTACTTTTTTTCTCCACTGTAGTGAAATGGAATCTTCGCTTCGCTCGTACGCTTATCCAATGAAAGTAACAAAATTAAATAATTATCGCAATATAGCTTCTGAAAATTAAATGTTAATTTATATTCCATATAAAGCACATTGTATGTATATCTCATTAAAATCTTAGCAAAAAGAACATTTTAAAATAAGTATTTTTTTTTTACTCTCACACCCATTTTCTTATATTTTGTTCCCTCCCTCTTTCATACAACTCATACGCCACTCCCAACACGAGTGCACAATTAACATTTAGTTCAAAAATTACGTGGTTTTTACTTTCAGTCTATTATGAGGTATTATTCGAGGAACGCATTGGCTATACGGTATCCAGAATTAAAATACGTGCTTTCCAGGCACATTCTTATTCTTATCTGTCAATCGATTAAATCACCAAAGCTTAGATCATTTCCCCATCAAGTAAAATACGTCTCGTTTAGAAATTGCGAATAAAAATTGTTTAAATAAGGTTTTCAAGATGAACAAACAATTTGTACATGATATCGTTTAAAAGTTGGACTTGCACAAAGCTGAATACGTTAAAATCCATAAAATTGAGATTCTTAAAAGCTTTCCTTGCCAATACAATTAAAAAATCCGGTGATAATCACACTTGGATTTCGCGCTGGTAGAGAGATAAATGCGAAGAGCTCTCATTGGTTCGTGCGCCGCCGGGCAGCGCGTGTCAGCCAATCATACGGCCCGGTCTGACTTCTTCTGGCGGGATTACAAAAGTAGATTTTATTCCGCGATTCAAAAAGAACGTTATCTCCGTGCGTTAATAGTAAAACATGCACCCGCGTTAGGGAAATTCAGAAATTCAGAAATTGATAACAAATCTAACGAGGTGGGGGAAATAGTAGTCATAGGAGAAACCACTTTAGTGTTATATTATATTTGTTTATAAAATTCCCATGAAATCTACAGGATCAAACGCATGTGTTATTGGCTGATTATACATTTTACAAGAATGATTAAAATAATCCTCTGGGGTACATATTTGACTCGTTGCTCCAAAGCTAACCTGTTCATGTACCATAGTAGAAGATAATCCTCGTGGACGAAATTTGAACCGTTGAAATTTGAATCGTTGAAATACGTACTTATAAAATTCAAACATTTTAAAAGCTACAATTTACAAACATGTTTAAGATAGGCACTTGTGTAACAAAATAAATGCTTCACACTTGCATAACCCATGTATAGTCTTATTTATTAATGGACAACATTGGTTTTCATGTTAAAAGCATTCCATCATCATTTTGCATCCTCATCTTTACAACAATGTGCATCATAATTCATGCTGGTGCTGCTATTCTCAGGTTATTCTCAGGTTATTTATTTTGTAAAAAACATATACTTTTGGTATTGATTAGTCGCTTAATCCCGGGTCATCCATACTTATTGGCCAGCGTCAATAAAATATGAATTTAATAATATAGGACAAAATGCACTCGCACTCACACTCACCACGTCAAAACAAAAATAATTATTTATGCACGAGTTGGGAGTACTACGCTAATAATGCCTGAAAGTTATATATTTTCATTTGCATCTATTTATTTCTATGTTAATTGTAGCTTGAAGTTATTTATAGCACACTGCCTTTAAGATACCCTGATTGTTGATTAAATAATATAAACACATAAATCACACAACAAAAATTGGAGAATATTCGCCAAACCATTACACAATCAAAAGTATTGGGATCTAAAAGAAGTGCCCAGGCCTTATGTACTATCACAGATATACAGAGTACACACGTCGTAGTGTACTATATTATCTGTGGTACTATTCTACATTTTCGCCGTCTTGCACAGGATTGCATCATTACAAAGACTGCAAACATTTCATTTCAACTATTGTTTGAAATGTAAAAGCTCGTGCAAATTTCAATTTGCCTAGCTTTGCAAGGATGGCAGTCCACTAATGGCGTTGAGAAATACATAAGGTACTTACAGAGCGAAAATGTTAAGGGTACATAATTTTGCCCTATTAGATCTCAATACTTATGATTGTGTACGGTTTTTTGGCTCAGACTTTTCCAACTTTTTGTTATTTTGGAATCTTTTTAGTTCCATTACAAAATTATTGTAAAAATACTAAAATAGAATAAATTTTAGTAAAGCAGTATTAATGGCTATGGTATACCATGTAAAAATATCTAGTTGCACAAAGACTTAATTTTGAAAAAGCATCGTTTGAGGCATTTTTCAAACCCTTTTTTTCACCCAAAATCAAAGAGTTTTTGGGGGGAGGCTAATGCATAGAAGAAAAATGCGTTTTTGTTTAAATTCTCTATTTTACTGGAGCAAAGCGCCCCCTGTAAGCTTTACTTATCTGTCCATTCGTTGCCGTCTATCAGTCTGCGCGTGTATGACGATTCAAAACCGAACAAAAAGCTCGGATTGACATAATATGGGATTATTGTTGTCATTATCTTCAACGACGACGATAAATCTTTTTGGTGACCCTGGGGTCAGGGGTGGCGCTAGAGTCCCCCCAATAAGACATTTCGATTACCCGGCACATTCACAACATCAAGATTTTAACATGAGAAAGGAAAGTATTTATTCTGTTTTGATACTTCTTGGACGATCTGTTGCTTACTCCATGCTCGGCTAGTTCAGTATTATAGTCTCTTCCGTTTCCCCCTTAGCTAAGATGCATCCTTGCGATGACTTTTAAGAAAACTTACTGTTCAATTTGACTGATATGCGTGATTAATGTGTGGTGTGGTCTTGGGAGGGGTTCTCAAGATTTGTTTATGTGTGTTAGAAGTTTTCGTATTTTTACCGTGTGTATCGGTTTTTTGGTCATGATATAGGGACTGATCAAGAATAATATCAGAAATGTGTATAAGATTTCATTTGAAGTTAAACATTTTGAGAAAAACTAATTAAAATTGAGTTTCATCTATAATATAGACTAAAGTTAATCCATTCAGATACACGGTTATTATCAAACAACATGTGAATCACATAATCATACGTTCACTAATTACTTAACAAACACTGGCCTTCCGTTGGTGAAGATCGCTTATCAAAGTGTTTTTAGAAAACTATTACCTTATTTTTCGATTTTTAAAAATGTGTTTTGGTTTGGTTTTTGTTTGTGTGTGGATGAGTGGTCATATCAATATAATATTATGTTTAAAGATTGTAAGTATACATAAGTGTTTTGTGTGATATTTTGCACAATGGTTAGGAATAATCGGTAAGCGTTTCCGCGTACTTTCCCAATTGATTATAGTTTATACGTTATAATTGATTTATTTAAAATGTGGGGACCGGCAAAACCATAAATACCATCACCGAAGACCGAAACAGATAACTTAATTTATTAATACACCCTTTTTTAGGGCGCGACTCTCGGGAGCGGCCTATATAGGTTTGCAAAAGGTTTATACATATGTATTGTGGTAACATTTGGAGCGCGTCGCACAGACCTATGCATTTATTTGGAGGTAGAAGATATAACCATATCAACGCAAAACTTTAAATTATTGATTCCAAAAGAACAGCATCACTCCTGAAATTCATTACTGTTTGAGGGGGTAAGTGCTTCCTACAAGCAAGTTTAGTCAGCCGTAAAATTTTACATTTACACATTGCGATAGTTTATCATCAAAAGTCCGTTATAATTTTTGCGTTATATTCACAACGAAACTCCAAACTCGCAATCGCCTCGATAGTTGGTAATAGAATACTACCAAATAAATTTTCCATTGGCGTTATGTAGTTGCGAAGCCACGTGTTACAGAAAATATTCAGATTACGAAATCAAAATATTTGTGTATACGTTTTGCCAAACTTTACCATGATATTGACAAATTATTCCAAAAATGCAGGGCGATGCGATTAGTCATGTCCAAACAGTTGTGTATAGTGCCAAAAAAAACCAAGTTTGTGTTTTTAGTTTCATTCAATAGTCATCAAGGGTGTCCAATCAAAATTATGTTTGAGAGCACGTTTTTATCTTGTAGAGATTTTTATATTTTTTTTACAAGTAGAAGATGAAACATACGTTAACGTCCCTTTGCCATGGTGGTTTTACTATTGTGAAGTATTAGGTGTAAATTTGCAATGAAATCGGATTATGAGAAAGGCCAAAATTCACGTTGATTAAGATAATCGTAAATTTGTATCAAATCTGTTCGCCACAATAGTTAATAAGTCATTGCTTGCTTAGCAATTTTGCGTTTAGCACAATGTTATTATAAAAACATTTCTACCTCATCCTTGATATAAATTGGCCATTACACTAATTCACCTGAGGTGTTGATTGGGACAATACGAATTTAATAAAAATATTTGGAGCGTGGATTTTTGTGGTGTGGGTGGCGTGTGGGGCGAGTCCATCCTATAACGGTTATCGTGATTAGCAAGGCACTCGAGCGCGGGTGCATCGCTAAGGAGTTATGGTAAGTGAGTTGGCCATCTGTTGAGTGTAGTCTCGCAGCAGTGGTAGGTTACGGGGAAGGGATGCGTGTTCGGGAAAGGAAACTGGACCTGGGGGGGAAAAAACCATGTCTGGAGAGAATTGAGATGCGTTTAGTTAAAATACTAAGAATGTTTGGGAGTAGTATAAATGTATAGTGATGTTAATGTCTTGTCTCTATGAAATCAAGTATAAGTTAAATTGAAAATGTTGTTTGAATTGCACTATAAGCAAAAGATGTAGGACTGTCGATCATGTTAAGTACGTGAATCATATATTCATATCGCGTTCAATCAGATGATTCGATGACAAAAAAGTATTAATTTTTTATCTTCGTTGGTGATGTTTAATGGTATTGGGACTGCTTCACCGAAAGAATATTCCAACGCGTCAGAAGCATATCCTCATTCGATGAGGTTGCCACTTCGATACAGCGGCCTATCCATACGAAAGGTTGTAACCGTAAGTTTTCTTGGGTCGTTGATCAAGAAAAATGAGGGTATGAGAGTCATCCAAATGGCTGTGGCTATTCCCTTCCTGTTAATATAACGTTGGCCAGGTGTCACCTCAAAACGAATTAATTTAAACATTCATTTTCAAGTCAAATAGACAAAAATAGTAATTTAGGCCACTGAAAAATAATTGTAATTTGGAAATACATTTATCCTAGCCGAATTTATACAGAATATAAATAAATCGAGCAAAAGCGAGAGTTTTCCATTTGGGACTCTGCCGGAAAAAAATAGTCACTGGTTTGTTTTGTTTTGTTTGTTTGTATGTCTCGCCAGTAACGTTCGAACGGAGACTCGGATCGAGTTGAGATTGGGACCATCCGCAAGCTTCGTTCTTGATTGACTGCCATTCGTTTTGTGGCAAAATCGTTCCAAAAAGTTACAAAAGCTACATTGAAGGCAGAATCGAAAGATTTTTTTTTTAAAACTAAAACGGCGACAAAATCGAGGTGGCCAAAATAATTTAGAATCCATACGGTCACGAATATGTTAAATTTATTTTTGATCCGATAAGTAGTGTAGATGAGACTACCATTTTAACAATAAGTAACGTTACCATGGCAACACGGAAAAGTCGCCACGAGTGGTGCTGGCCACAGCACTGCCACCTAGAAGCCTGTGCTAGAAATAATCGAAATTTACGATCGAGAAGCAGTTGGATTATTGTTAGACAAAGTAGGTAAAATTGTTTTCCCTAAGAAATGATGTCAAGGTCTCTAGAGGCGGTGGAGTTTATCCACCAAAGTAAAGGTTTACCCACGAGTTACCCCAAATACCTTGCCAATAATAAATAATAATGAAACTTGCACGTGGACAGCGAACGGCGCAAATTTTATACATTAAAAATGTGCAATGTGGGTCTAGCTATAGCAACCGTGCTCCGCTTATCAAAACGGTCCAAAACTGATGCGTTTCTAGTGCTAAATATTGATAGCTTAACACGTTCATGCAAAACATTTATCATTACCTTACTTTTTAGGTAATTCAACATATGGATTGTAACAATTTAAAAATAAAATATACGCGACGGCACTCCTAGTAGTACGTTTTACTGAGAATTCAAATCATATTACACTGGTTATTTTAATCATTTTTATGGTATTTGAAAAAAGCTATTGTTGTGCGGGTACACTCGCGTATTTTCAGTGCGATCGTTTCCGGGTATCGATTTATGCGTATCTTAATGCACCGTGTATAACACACCATATATGCCTACTAAAGTTCTACTAGCCAATGAATTTTAAAAAATACCTACACTACGCTTTACAGATGTCACGATGAATTGAATTTACATGCATTCATACTTATTCGTAAGGAATGCAGGTCGGTTCCGTATACAGCTAGCGCAAGGAACGTGGGATTTTTATAGTTGGTTGACTAGAATGTCTCTTATCAAAAAATGTATTTGTACACCGAATATTGAGTTCCAAGTTATTCGTTATTCTGAGAACAATATTTGTTTATGCATCTAGAGATTGTCAGGACCGATGTGATACCGCATTTTGGAAAACGAGTAGTATTTTTTAAATATCGTTAACTTCCTCATTGAAAAATCGAATGAAAATATTTTCTTGTGGTTATAGCGTACCTGCTTTGATTCCAATGCAGAAGGTTAACAGGGTGTGCGATTACCGTCAAAGTCAGAAGTTTTTAACTTCTGATTTGGACTTAAGTCTATCAGTTCTTGTCTTAGGAGTTCAACAAAGATTTAAGATGTCAGGTATCACAACGACAGGCCTGCACCTCCCTTCGTTCCCTACATACGCATGCCTCGATTGTTTGTAAAACTTCACAGGCATGATCCCAAAAGAACCCTGCATTACTCCTTAAAATTTCATACTTTTGTGAGGTGCGTAAGTGTTCTTAAATGCAAGTTTGATTTCATTATTATTTTTGCTTTTAATTCGTGCTATGCTGGTCACAGACAAGTGAAGAAAATTTAACTGTTGTCTGTCCATAATGTTGACATATAAATGTTCGTAAATGCTTGAGTAGGGTCTGGCCCGCTCTCTTGTTGATTGAAGACGAGTGGTTGATGGTTGGGGAGTGGGGGGTGGGGGAGAGTTGCATATCTGTCTTTTAAAGTCATGCGAATGTGACTCTAGGCCTCTTAGACTACCATCTGGGCTGTGTCTCGAGGTGTGTTTCTGATGTGTGCAGGGGCGTGTTTCTTGGTTTAAAATTGCAAGAGTAGGCATATGTATTAACCTGGATTAGTGTTCAAGGGCTTTTTGCTTTAAGTCCGTGTTATGGGTACGATGGGGAAAATGGGGGGGGGGGTCCAACAGGCATTAGTTTAAACAAAATTTTTTCATTATTACATCCTCCAGTGAGTAGTCGGTTCTGAAAGGGTGAGCACGTGGTTGCGTGTGCAGTTGTTGTGTGTGTGAATATTGGAGTGGTGATAATGCACGTGTAATCAAACATGCAAGTGTTACTCGGATATTGTATCAGTTTGAAGTTATATTCCTTCTTGCAATTGTTTACTTGGTTGTTTTATTGCGTGTCGTAAGGAAACTCGACGAGTTGGCTACGTGCCACAGAGAAACGACCGTATGGCAGTGATTACCCTCTGGGCATTCTAATTATGCCACGATTAAAGAGAAAGGACTTAAGTTGCAATCTATGACTACTATATTTGCCGATGCGCAAGTTTGAACGTGTAACTATGCCTTTAGTTGCAGACAATGACTAGAATATTTCGCCGATTCATAAGTTTGGACTGTAACTATCAGACTGATAATCTGCGCTCCCATATAATTATGTCAAGATTAAGAGGAAAAATTATTACGTTGAGACTATGGGCTACTATATATATTTCGCGCGATGATGAGAAGTGACTGTAGTGATTTGGCGTTAGTATCAGCGATGTTCATTCTTAATATTCTCTAAATCACCGTCTCCTTGGCGATTGGCTTTGTGTTCGGCAGACGATTAATATGTAACGGTTTTCATATTGTTGGTGTCACAACATAATATGCCGCGTTTTAAAAGGAAGAAAAGTTTCCCCGGCGGTGGTCGCTAGAGAGCGACGTGAGAAGACCAATATAAAGTCCTTTGCAAGTAAAGAACGGATCCCAGGTATCAAGAAATTTCCCCTCCCTCGTTACCACTCTCCACTCGGCACGGGTGACAGTGCTCGCGAGGCGTTGGAATGCGGTAGGCCGCACGACCCATCATCCAGGTGTCATTGTTAAGAAAGCAATTTTTGATGTATGTTAAAATGTTATAATTCCATTTGTTTTCAATATATGGAATAATCATTTAAAATTAATATAAAATAAACTTGGTATTTTAAAATAGCATGAAAACTGCCGTAATTAGAGTTAGTTGTAACTCATGGTTGCGTAGAATAATTACGGCGGCAGGGCAATAATTACGGCAGTTTTCAATCTATTTTAAAAAAATACAAAGTTTATTTTATAGTAATTAACGTGATTATTCCAACTATTTGAAAACAAATGAGAAAATTATAAAATTTTAACTACATAAAAAAATGCTTTCTTAACAATGACACCTGGATGAATGGGTCAGCGCCTACCGCCATTCCAACGCCTGCGAGCACTGTCACCGTGCCGCGTGGATTGGTGGTAACGGGAGGGAAATTTCCTTGATACCTGGGATCGTTTCTTTACTTGCAAAGGACTTTAGCTGTTGAACCCGAAGAGCACTCGAAAGATTGAGCCGCCGATGGTTTTGAGAACCAGCCAGGACTCATGGCACTGATGCAACAGGTATCTTCTACATTTTAAAATTTGATACTTTTTATTTCGCTATCACCGATTGTAGTAGCTCGTACGTTCCGCGTGGCGTGTCTACTAAGGGAGATCGTTGGTTCACCAAACACAATGACATGTCAACCGGCCATCCGGCTGAACTTTTTCGCAACGAAAAAGTTGTGTGCTTATGTGGTGCAATTCTTTGTCATCGTCACTATAATAAAATTTGTGTGTATTCGTGGACAATAGCAGTGTATTATTGTCACCGCCAAATTCCCCGTTTTTGGGGCAGAAGAAAAAAAACTTAATAAAAGTTGTTTTACGTTCTACCATTATACCTGAATCCAAATCCATGAACTTCAACATTTTTAAAGATATCTACAAGTTCTTCATAAGATTCCACCAAAATCTCAACATAATTAAATGTAGCCTAAAACAACATTTATTTTAATCTTTTTTTTTAAAAATCGTTGGTAAACAAAATTACAAAATAAGCTTAGTAAACCTTATAACCTTATTTTTATAAGTAATTCCCAGAGGAGATATTTGTAAATTAAAAAATGGTTTTCACACCAAATCCTGGGCTTTTTGGGCAGAAGCGAAAACAAGATTAAAGAAATTCCACTGTTACATTCCCAAGAGGGAAGTATTTCGTTAAATAAAAATTATTTTCACCACCAATTCATGCGGCTTTGGGCAGAACGAGAAAACAAAGATTAAAAGAAACGCCACTGTTCCACCTCTAATACCCAGGTCTCAAAATCCCCTCCTAACTACACATTGTTATTGATATCGGCAAGTTCTTATAAGATTTCACACCCAAATATCACCATAAAATTGATTCGTACTTCAATCTTTTAAAATCGATGATAACACAAATTCAAAATAACTTTGTAGCCTTATAAATGGTTTAGTTAGTGGGTGTTAAGAACGAGGGAAGTATCGCTTGACTCCGGCGGATTATAATTACATTTTTACTATCCACCACAATAACAATATTATCAAATTCATGTTTGTAATCGGAAAATTTATGTTTGTCAATCGGTAATGGTATAGGAGGTGTAACTAAAATGATTTCTTAGAATAAATTCAGTTGCCGGGTTTTGTTGAAGGACATTATTATAAAGATTTTACAAAATTTCTGCTGTTTGCCTTCGTTAGGTAGAGGCCCATATGCCGTAGTTTCCCTTTAAATGTAATAAAGCAGGTTCCTTGCCCGCGAGAAGCCAGGGTTGCATATTAAATATTATAATTTAATAATATAAAATACTGTACGCGCATGGTTGATCTTCCCGGTTTAAATCGTAAATTATTTTTATGTGGGTTTGGCGGTTGACATGTTGGTATTTCGGTTTTTGGATTCAATAATTAATAGATTAGTGTACTAGTTGTTGAAATTTGCATTGGGAGTGTTTTTAAGAGGGGCCAAAAAATGTGGCTTACGGCAATCGTGGATGTTCATTTGTTAAGTAAAATTAAAAATTATTGTTTATGTACAACATTGTCTGTTACCAATTTTGCGTTTTACAACAAATGTTAATTAACAAATATTTTACATTGATTTTTAATAATGAATGTGATTGAAATCAATTACAGGCTTTTACTCTTCATGCTAGTCATTTTAAGTTATTCGTTACAAGGTTACAACGTTCTAGTTATAAAGTTTCAATGTTATTGAGACATTTGTGTATTTTGGGCAAATCCCGAATTAATGCATAGTCTAGCTGTGGGGACATGTTGATTTTGTTTCTTGGGTGCATGTCTACACCATTGTCTGGCGTTCGGGGGATGGGTGAGGAGGGATGACTTAAATGTCTCGAGTCAAACATTATGATAATGACATTTTTAAGATGTCCCTGTGCGGCTAAGTGTGCATGAAATGATATAGCCTGGATCTGGAAACTAATTTCCTTGGTGATTAATCGAAAAATATATCTAACATTCAACATAGCCAGCTGCCCTATGTCATTGTACGCAAACGCGCCCATATGCGGGATTTCCCCAGTCAGATCTAAGGCAGCACAATTCCTAAAAGAACACAACACTAAACAGTGGAACCCTGCCTTCTATCACGGCAAACATATGACGCAACGCCAATAGGGCCTACCTCATGTTGGAGGTTACGAGGGTTCTTTTTTTACGGTTTATTAGTAACGAATAGATATGTTTAAAGTCGGTTATATGTTCTAAGTTCAATTATAAGGTGCTCCCAAGTTCTTTGTATTAGCTCTGGTAGGCGGATTCTCGCAACGCTCTAAGGAGTATACTTGCTGACGGCGGAAGTGTTCCCCCATAAGAATAGGCCTGATGCTCGCAACCATTCACCACCAGAAAGAAAGCTAAAAACTTATAATTTATTTTTGTAGCACTTGTTGGATGTGGCCTTTTCACCACGTTACTAAATTTAATAAGGGACAATACGAAATAATCACGTTTGATAACTAGAGACGTTATATATTTACTAACAATTCAGAAATTGGCAAAAAAAAAGTCCGCCCAACCGGGAATCGAACCACGGATCTCCGCATCCAGAAAGGCGTCTAACCACTAGACCATCAGGACGGGTCCATTTTGATCTCTGAATGGTAGTTGCATTATAAATCTGAACGATGGATGGATGATTATATTGTATTATTTTATATATAATGATATAATAACAATTATAGATTAAATACTATAGATTATAGTTAAATAATAAACAATTAAACACCTACGAGAGTGTTTCCCGACATAACAAAATCGAGAAATAAACCAGAGACGTTGTATATGCCGCCAACAATCCTTATTGCTCCAAGAGATTACGCTCTGAAAGCACTGAGTTAGTTCGACAGTTTTTTTTTTGTATGAAATTACTTTCATTATTTTTTCAATATTTTGATGTTCACAAGTTTTATCGTACTGAGAAGCTTAGTTTATTGACGGTTTAAGTTCCAAGTTCAATTATAATTTTATGTATGCCTTTATAATCATCGCGCCCTACAGTTAAACGGCGGGGAGGCCATTTACAGAGAAAAAATCTTAACCAAGGATGTATTAATCGTGTTATGAAATAAATTCACATCATGTTTTTTGGTTAATTCCCGTATCAGTCGCATCAGTATTTGGTTTTCATAAAGTGTTCTGACAATAACAGTTCTTTATAATTACTAATAATATTAATTATATTAACAGTTCTTATATTTTACCGCATGTATTTTGAAGGGGTAACGATTTTTCTTTCATTTTTTTTTCAAGTTCATTGAGAAAAAATTTAGTTTAATTACTCCCGCTTTCTTGGATTAGTTAGGTATTTTACAGATAGAACATTGCGGCGGAACGTCCCGGGCGGGAAGGCACTGCCAAGAGGTCGCGCCAGCCCAGCGACCTCTTGTTGGATTATACACGGTAAAAATACCTTAAAAATCAATCAAACTATCACGATATAAATTGGTCAGGGTTCTTGAGAGCGACCTATTTATAATGCAAACCATGAAACCAACTATTTGGATGATTTGATGAGAATTTGCTATTGCCAGGTAAAGCTAAAACTTCTAGAAAAAAACACATTTACATAAAAATTAAATACTGTAAACTTCAAGAGGTTATAGGCGGGAGATGCAAAGCAAAATATAGTAGAACGATCAAATCAATTTCCGTTAAATTGTTCTCAATGTACTATTAAATCAAAAAAAAAAACCAAAAATCTTTTTTAAAAGATAAAAGGGATACAGTAAACGTTGTAAATTCACATTTATGTATCCCTTTAATCGTCTTTATCATGTTCAGTTTTCAAGTTTAAGGTGATGTAAGTCTATGGATTTCTTGCCTAAAAAAACAAACAAAAACAAATAGAAGGTTGGATGATTATTATGGATCTATACAAGGAAAATGGCCAAAGTGACGTGTTGGAAGACGACGTGACGAAGTCATGTGTTGAGTAACGGGAACATTTGGCATTTAAGTTGATGATAGGATTTTGAGTGTCGTTGGTTAGAGGGCGGTGGCGCGTTAACTGAAAGGCCATAATGCGTACACTTGGCTCATGATATGCTAGAAAGGCCTTAGGTAGGGGGAAGAAATGGGATGTACCATGGTACTCAACAAATGGCTCACTCACTCGTCTAACAACGACTTTGGCGTTATAGTAAATAAATAAAATAAAATAATATATCAGTTCTCACTATGTCAATCTTGTTGTATGGTCAGTCGAGGCTTTCCCTCATTATTATATTATTTAATTATTATTATTAGTTTTATTATAATTAGTATTATTATGATTATTATTATTATTATTATTATTATTATATTATTATTATTATTATTATTTTTTTTTTTTTTATATTATTATTATATATTTATTTTTTCTTTTATTCTGTTCATTCATAATTTATTCATAATGTCAAACTTTATATAATTATCACATTTATTGTTTATACTCCCGTCGGTTATTTCAATAAATTCAAATTTCAATGATATTAGGGTTAAGGTTCAGAAGTGAATAAATCCTCATCTTTAATGATCCTTTCTTTAATAAAATATTTTACAGATAAGCTGCAGAGCACAGTTTGTGAAGGTCTAAATGGATGAATATGTAAGGTTATGAAAGCAAGAAAATGTATCTTCAATAATAAAAGTTATTATAATCAATTATTAACTATTATTTTATTATCATTATTATTATATTATTATTATTATATATATTAGTATTATTATTAATTATTTTTTTGTATTATTAATTTACTTATATTATTATAATTATTATCTATAATTATTATTATCTTATTATTATTATTATTATTATATTTTTATATTATTATTTTTAAGTAAATTATAATTTTTGGGGGAAAAAAAATTTTTCCCTTTTACCCCAAACCCCCCCAAAAAAGAAAAAAAAAATATTTTTAATTTAAAAAAAAAATTTTTTGGGCCCCCGGGTAAAAATTTTTTAAAACCTTTGGGCCCAAAATTTTAATTTTTTAAATTTTAAAATTTTTAAATTTTAAAGATTAATTTTAAATAATTTTTAAAATTTTTTTAAACAAAAAATTTTTTTAAAAATAGAAAACCCCATTTTTTTATTTTAATATTTTTAAATTTTTTTTTTTTTTCTTAATTTTTTTTTTCCCAAAAAAAATTTACAATTTTTTAAAAAAGGGAAAAATTAAAAAACTTTTTTAAAAAATTTAAATTTTTAAAAAAAAAAACCTTCTTTTTGCCTTTTTTTTTTTTTTTTTTTTTGGGGGTTTTTTTGTTGTTTTTTACCCGTTTGATTTTAAAATTTAAAAAAAAAATTTTTTTAAATTTTTTTTTTTAAAAAATAAATTTTTATTTTTTTTTTTTTTTTTTTAAAATTTTTAATATTGTTTTTTTTTTTTTTTAAAAAGTTTTTTACAGAAAAAGGAGGGTTTTTTTTCCCTTTTAAAAAATTTTAAGTTTTAAAAAAATTTTTAAATAAAATTTTTCAAATAATTAAATTGGGGTCCAAAACATACCTCCTGGTTTGAGAATTTTTTGGGTAAAAAATTTAAATCCCCCTTTTCCCAAATTTTTTAAAAGGTTACCCAAAAGGGGAAATTTTTTGGGGGTTTTAATTTTCCTTTTTCAAAAAATTTTTTCAACCTAGCCTTTTATTTTTTTTTATTTTTTTTATTTTTTAATAAAAAACTCTTCCCCAAATTCTTTTTCCCAAATTATTTAAAGCTTAAATTTTTTTTAGTATTCATAATTTTTTTTTTTTTAAAACCAAAAAAGGTTTTGAAGTTTTTTTGGGGGGGGTTTTTTTTTGGGGCTTTTGTTTTTTCTTGCAAACAGGGAAAATTTTTCGTTTTAAAAAAATTTTTTTTTTTGTTTAAAAAGGTTTTCTCCC
>JAMZAV010017034.1:0-30734 GCA_024449915.1 Sweltsa coloradensis | reverse complement strand
AATTTGAAGTTGAAAACATAAATTTGTGTGTTTTTCCCAAAAAAACTGACTTTGGAAATTTTTTTTGTCTTCCTATGATAGATTTTCTACATTTTAATTTAAATTTTTCATTAGGTCTAAAGTTTTAATTTAATAAGTCATAATGATGAACTATGAACTATGTTACATTTATTTGTGTTTTATAACCTAATGTCTTTTTGAATTTGCCGGTATATATTCCACCGCCACCTTGATGATAATTCTTTGTTTGTAACTTCCCATTTCCGTTGTATCCCCTCTCTCTTCCTGTTTCTGTGAGCACACTGACGTGCAGAAAACGTTGTAACATTTCATACAATAACCACAATTAATCTATATAAATGTGCAATTCTTTACTTTGCCTAACAGGTTATGGGCACAGACACGCAACTAACGTAAGATATCATGTTCTACAATCGTTTTATCTTCGTAAATTGTGATAGTTTGATTGTGAATTCATAAGTGAGGTTAGTTTTTCGTAGCGAAATCGACCGTAAACATGTCGTTTTCCAGCAGTTTTCTCGCATGTACCTACCATCGAGAAACTAGAGGGTCAAATAAATTACTCAACATGGAAATTTGCTATGAAATGAGCTAATGCTCGAGAGCCTATGGAATCTCGTGGATGGCAGTGAACCTATAACGGACAAGAACAGGATAGGGACGCACAGGCACTAGCCAAAAATATGCCTGACTGTCCAATCCACTGTTATGTTCATGTCCAAACTGCGACTTCATCCAGATGGCATGGGATAGCCTACAATCTGCTTATGAAGGGTCAAGTATGAGTCACGTTTTTGACCTGACTAGACGGTTATTTAACAGTCGTCAGTCCCAATTTTCGGCAATGGAAGAATTTGTGAACAGTGTCATCACAATTCATCGAAAATTAATTGATATGGGTGAGACCATCGAGGACAAATATCTTTCATTTGTGCTCATGAACGGTGTTGACGAGTCCTATGAAACGCTCATCATGATGTTGACACGGGACAAAAAGAAGACTCCGCCTTCCGAAGAAGTCAAGATCGCTCTTCTTGAAGAAAGTTCCCGCAGAGTAGGCCTACTAAAGGGTCACGATGAAAATTCGACTGCATTGATGTCTCATGGTGCTACTACTAAGAAAAAACCTTGGAGGAAAAATGTGAATAGTGGGCCTAGGCCTAATCCTACAGGTACTGTTAATAAAGTAGTATGTTACGAATGCAATGAAGAAGGACATAAACGTCCTGATTTTCCTAATAGAAAGAAAAATCAAACATCTAATTCTAAGACTAATGATAATAGTAAATGGAATAAAAATAATTCCGGTAGTGATAGCAATATTGGTGGTGCTTCAAAAAATAAGCCTACTACTATGCTATCAGATTCAGCATTTCTGACCTCCGTGTCAAAAGAATCTTGGGTATTAGATTCGGGAGCAACATGTCACATGTCTCCAAATAAAGAATGGATGACTGATTTTAACTTTCGCAATCAGGATATTGTCATGGTTCGAGCCTGGGGTAGTAAGATAATAAGGGCTGCCACCACTTGAAGTTATACTGCTTCAAGACCAGTTTAATTTACATAATTTATAATGGTTTAGCGTGATGGTTTAGCGTGTACATAGCCAATTAAATATCTTGGATTAACTTTGACATAATGATAATCAAACTGAGACACATTTCCAATTAACACATTATTTATTGGTACATAATAAGTACATAGTAATTGTTAACTCACCAGTCAGTAGATTGTTGATGGGGTCGCTATCGTATAGATAGACTAGCTAAGAGAGCCACGAAGAAGCTGATTTTATTGGGAAAGCTGCGCGCTTTATATACAAAATCTGTGGTCTTAATGACATAAAATAATACATTTCCATGACGTAGAGTAATGACATTTGACAGAGTTTCCTATGGTGTACACGTGATAGCACGTGATAGCCGAGTGTTGGTGTTCAACCTTGTTAAGATGTTATAGAATATTGCGTATATTCCGACACATACAGAGAGGTGACTGATCCGTGTCTTGCTCGAGGCAATCACATTAGTTGTAATGTGAGGTAATTTGATAGCGAGCTAAATGAGTTGTTATTCCAAATGTTGAGCGTGGATGGTAATTCTGATGAATTATTGTACGCTTGTAAGCAATGACAAAAGTTAATATTTATGTATTAAAATATAATGATAGTCGTCGCGATGAACCGCCCCATGACAACACTCCATCGCCCGAAAAAGTTTGCGCCATCTCCGAAGGGGGTGGTGCAAACAAGAACAACGAGCCTATGAATGGGGTGGGAATCGAGACAAATCAAAAGTACAAATCGGTAAACAGTTCCGTGCTCCGAGGGACCTACGCATGATATGTGTAGGTGACAACAGCGGTCAGTGTACCACTGTCCTAAGAAGTTACATCGCGTCACAATGACGTATGTCTAGTCATCCTACAGGAATATCAATGCGGGACATATGGGGTAAACCTAACTCATGCTGGTTTCCCGATATGGATGGAAGGAACTTTCCATAAATGTCCATTGGCAAGCAGAACATACCGTAAAGGCGTTAACAAAAAATATAAATCGCGATGGAAGCAAGTTTGCAAGAATGTGCAAAAAAAAAATGGGAGGCGATTAAACTTGGAATAATAGCTCAGATGAGAAACAAAATAGGTAATTTTTGTTGAGAAGTGTCAACAATAAGATGTTTGAAATTAAGTTATAAAATCTCAAGATGTGATAAGTATTTGAATGGTTGGAACCTCTGAACTGTGAGAATATACTTAACAATAATCATTGAAACTTTTGAATTTATACAATATTAAACATTAGAGTCTAACTAAATATCAATTAGAAAATATTTCGTTTGTGACATGAAATGAAATTATCACTGAGTAATTGAATTTAACAATAATAATTTTCAAGGTTCTGTTACTGAACTTTACCATTCTTAAAATTCTAAATTTATAGTGATGAATTTAATTTTAATGTAACATTGTAAATATTTGATCAATTAATATAAACATTTTCTAAAATTATCAAATAAGCTTGTAAATAAATTTGTAATTTTTTAAAAATAACCTTTAGAGTGTGACTTTAAATAAAATATTATGAAATAATCTTTTTTTTTTAAATAATCTTGTTAAATAGCATTTAAATTAATTTGTTAGAGAATCCTTAAAATAATTCAAAAGAATCTTATAAAGAATCTTTGTAAATACATTTTGAATAACATTAGAAAAAAATGATTTAAAAAAATCTTTTTGACAATTTTGGGTGAGTTAACCAACTTAAAATTATACATGTTGATAAGTAATCAATATAAAACATAACCCTGAGATATATGTAAAGTTTACATAATTAATATTACCCTTTGATATTACATATTTTGAAAGTAAGAACTATCAATTTTTACATTTTGTGAACATATTGTTACTCTCTTTGTATTACATAGTATTATAACATACATATTAATTTGTTACCCTTATTTTTGTTTGATACATAGTTATAATTTTAAATTTTTTTATATTATTTTTGTTTATTGAATTTTCTTAATCATAACCTTATAATAATCATTTATAATTTTGAAATTACAATTATAAACATTAATGTTATAAACCTATTTATATTAGTGCTATACAATTTTAAGTGAATGAAGTGCTTCTGGCACTGTGAAATTATATTAATTTCAAAACAACATTTATAAATATAAAGAAAGTGTTGCTATTCTTGGATACCTTTTTATTTATTTATGTATTCTCTTTGATTTTTAGATACAAAATAGAATAATGTAACATAGTATATTGCTACCGGGTATATTGGCCCCTAGTTAGTGTCAGTACTTTATTTAGGCGTGCCAATATACTTACAAGAGAGCGAAATGAATATACAATTATTATTTGAAAAATTGTTCATATTATTTGTTTTTGCTCTATTCACACGATGTTTAACAATTCAATTTGACACTGTAAATATCAAGTTTGTGCTACTTTCACTTTTCTAATTTCGTATGGAGCACTGTGCTAGCTGTGGCATGTGAGTTATTTATGTCCATTTGACAGCTTTCGATATTGTTGTTTACAGAAATCAAATAGTTTTTCACAACTACGGCGATCACCATAGTTTCAGAGTGAAATCGTTCATTGAAGTGATCGTACATAGTGTGGTCGAACACTGTGTCCGATGTTGCGAATTTTCAACTGTGTCGTGTTGTGTTGGGGACCACAGCCTGGTAATTCGTGTTGGGGGGGGGGGTTGTTGTGATGAGATGTCTAGCTGATGTTTGGGTATAGTATGAGTGTAGACATCCACCATCTATCACCTGGGACGCTTCTGGTGCTTCCATGGCTGGCTACCTGGGGTAGTGCGGGTAGGCCATGCGAAACTTCCCTTCATCCTGTGGTGTAGGCCGTGCTAACTTAGATGGAGTGGAGGCAAGGTATGTACAAGTCATGAGATACTTCGATCTGTAAAATAACAAATGTAAATGTCTGTGCCTCGAAACAAGTATATACCATCGTTCATACATCTTTTGTGTCCCATTACTATTTTATATGTATGCATTGGGACTAGTTGCATACTCTATTTAGTGCAAAGAATATAATGTAATTATGATTCTAGATAATTAGTCTATTTTGACTAAAATCATACAAGATTTTACTATTATTTCCTTTGAGCTGCTTGATTTTCCAACGCTTTGAGCGAAGGGGTGCGAGTGCGTGAACTAACTCGTGTTGGGAGAAGTCGGGAGAAGGCTTTTTTAACTGAGGTTTTATTGGTTCTTCTATGAGTGTCTGATGTATTATACATAGGAGTACTTGGTAGGCTGAAGTTGTCTGCCTGAGTAGTGCATGTGAAGTGCCTGGTAGACTGTAGTCGTAACCCTGAGTACTAGGATCGATGCTGGATAGTGTACATTATTATCCATGTTGTGTGAACCTGAGGTACTTGGTTCGACATAGGTGTTTGTTGGTGATGTTTGTTGTGTCACCGTTTCCATGGGCGATATAGTCAAAAGTGTTTCGTCAGTTACTCTGGGCAATAATGCATATGAGCGCTCTCTAGCTATGTCGTCTTGTATTATTCGGTTTTGAATTTCCTTGGCTGTCAGGTTTCTGTATTGGTATAAAAGTGGTCCTTTGTTAATTATTTGTTTGTTTCCGGAATCGTCATTGTCCCCTTCTTCGTCTTCTTCTTCTTCCTCTTCTTCTTCTCCCCCTTCGTCTGTTCTTGTCTGATCTCCGTCCTGAAAGTTGTTCTGTCTGTCTGTTTGTGTTGTAGTTCTTGAGTGGATGCATTGTTTTGCGTTTGTTGTTCTTGAAGTATTGAATTTTGTTGCCTCATTTCCTCGTTCATTGTATGTTTTAGTCGTTAATGTGTGTTGTTTGTTTTTTCTTTGTGTGTATGTGCTGTATGTAACAAGTGACGTCACGCCGTATGTCGTTTATGATGTATGGTCCGTTGTATAGATGTGCCCATTTTCGAACTGGTATTTTGCTTGTTAAACTTGGTGTCATTAACATAACTAAATCTCCAATTTTGAAATCCATTTTCGTGACTTTTCTGTTGTAATATTTTTCATTTATTTGTTTACTTCTTTCTAAGTGCAGTTTTGTTAAATCATATGCTTCTTTCAAACGTGTGCGAAAATTCAGATGGGTAATGGTGGTCGGTGTTGTAGTAAATTGCAGGTGGTTTACTTAATTCAATCCATTGGAATTGACATTTCGCGTCCAAACAGTAGGTAGTATGGGCTGTATTGTGATGACGTAGATATATTGCTTCTCATTGCTAGTAGGACTAGTGGTACATAACTATCCCAGTTACGTGCGTCCTTCTGTACAAAGTGTGATATGATATTGTGAAACGTTAAGTGTGTTCGCTCAACCAAGCCATTTGATCTCGAGTTGTAAAAGTCACTCTGAGGTGTTTTGATCTGTAATATTTTCAGCACTTCTTCAAAGATATTCGATAGAAATTTGTTGCATTATCTGTGATTATGATAGAGGGGCATCCGAAGATTGATATTACGTGATCAATTAAGGCCCGGGCTATAGAAGTAGCGTTTTGCATTTTCAACACACAAAAAATTGGGTATCTGCTGTATCTGTCAATGAATGATAAGACATACTTATTACCCGAATCTGAGGTAATTAATGGGCCCGATAGTGTCCATGTGTAGAACCTTAAATGGGGTGTCTGGTTCTTGGTATGTTTGAAGTGGTGCTCTCGGTGGGTGTGGCTTTCCCTTTCGATGTTGACAAGTGACACAGCTGTCACAATACTGTTTAATTTCTCTATGCATGCCAGACCAATAGTAGCGTGATGTGATTGCACTTATTGTTCTGTGATGTCCACCGTGTCCGCCAAAAGGACTGTCGTGAAAGAGTTCTAGAATAGTGTCCTTTAGTGATTCAGGCACGACGAGACGATGATTAGGAGCTTCCTTTGACCGAATCCTGTACAAGATATTATTTTCTAATGCATAATCGTCTAGTGCATAATTATCTTGAGCCAGTGTATCGATAATTGGTTTCAAGGTGGCGTCAGCTAATTGTTCTTGACGTATTGTGCGTCGGTCCCAAGTAGGTGTGTAAGTTCGTTGGTCTTCATCTGTGTCGTCATTTATGATGTTTACATGTAGGCGACTTAATGCATCTGCATGTGCAATGTTTTTCCCAGGTACATAACAAAGTCGAAGTCGTAATCCGCGAGTATGATGCACCATCGAGAATGTCTGGCACCTAGTTTGTCTGTGCACATGAGTTGTTTTAATGGTTTGTGGTCACCCTTCAGTATAAAATGTCTGCCAAAGAGGTAAGGTCGAAAGTAAGTTATACCATAAATTGCTGATACACATTCACGTTGCCAAGCCGAATAATTCATTTCAGCTGCCGAGAATTGTTTGCTAGCAAAAGCTATGGGTCTTTCTACACCATCAAATTTTTGACTAAGCACAGCGCCACATCCAGTGTCACTAGCGTCTGTAGTCAATGTAAATTCTCGTGAAAAGTCTGGAAATGCAAGTACAGAGTCGCTGCATATTGTTTTCCGCGAAATATTGAATGCATTTTCATGTTGTTCAGTCCATTTGAATGGTACGTTTTTTCGTGTAAGGTCTGTCAATGGTCTACAAGTTGATGCTAGGTCCTTAAAGAACTTTCTGTAGAAGTTAAGGAACCCAAGGTACCTTTTAACGTCCTTTGGTGTACGTGGGCGTGGCCACGTTGTTATTGCTTCTATTTTTTCTGGTGCTGGGTGTATACCTTTGGTGCTAATGATATAGCCTAAATATGCAATTTGTGTCTTAGAAAACTGCATTTAGAAGGCTTTAGTTTCAGTCCCCCCTCATGAAGGCGGCGTAGTCCCATTTCTAAATGAATTAAATGTTCGGCAAGCGTTTTAGAATAAATTATTAAGTCATCAATATATATTATAATGAACTTGTACTGCATATCCCGAAACACATGTGTAATGAACCTGGTCCAGGTCGCAGGTGCAGATCGAAGACCTTGGGCGAGTCGGGTAAACTTGAACGCTCCCATTTGAGAGACTATTGTTTTTTTTTTTCTTGATCATCTTCATGTATTTTAATGTTAAAAACGCGTCCTTGTATATCGAACAGACTGCCACATCTGCATGCCATGCAAGTGGTCTATGGCTGTATGAATATCACTCATAGGGAATGAATCAGCGTGTGATATGCTATTTAGTTTTTCAAAACTGCATACCAAACGATAATCTTGAGGGCTGTTTGTTGAATCAGTTTTTTTCTTTATAACCATACAAGGACTGCTCCATTGCGAGGTAGATGGTACTAAAACGCCTGAGTCTAACAACTCTTGTATTTTGGCATTCAGGATTGATTGTGTTGCTTGTGGTGCACGATATGGTTTCAATCTGACAGGTGGTGAATTACCTGTGTGAATCCTGTGTATGACGAACTGGCTTCTCCAATCTTGTCTCCTTTTTTAAAGAAAATATGTGCATGTTTGTACAAAATATCTCGTACTTGAGTTTGCACAGTATCTGACAAATGATTTAAATCACACAGTTGTTCGATGCGCTCCATAGCTTGCATATGTTGTGCACGATTATTGTGTATAGGTCCGGAATCGAACCCTGTATATGTTGTAACCATTACAACATTGTTGATGTCACTGCTGTTGTCTGCAGTTGATGTGTTATGTACAGTCTGATGTGGATGAAGTGTGAAGTTGTTATTTACAAGACTCATATCATTTCTGTCAGTCATACGTTCAGCGCGATTATCCTCGTTGCATGCTTGCATTCTATGTGTGTGAGGCGCTGTCTGAACGTTGCTGTGAATAGAGTTAACTCGCCGCGCGCTGCCATGCACTTGTTTCACTTGTTTCTTGATGCGTCCAGCATATGAATTGTATGCATTGTAATGACAGTCCGCCACTGGATTAATTTGGGTTGTGGTTGTCCCTTCACTAATCGTGTTATTGACGACGTCACCGTTAATTGTGTTGACGGCTGGGCGTCGTCCAAGTCGCACAGACTGTTGTTCATGCAACATGCAATTTTTGATATCATTTTGCCTTTTTATCAAGCGATTTATATTATGCATGTTTGGTGATGTTCTGTGACGGCTTTTCTTCGTAATATTTACATCTTGCTGTTTTGTTTGTAGCCTTTTTTCTACATTGTTTGTGGCTACAACAATGTTGTTGTTGTTGTTGTATACGTAATCCTCCTCTGCGTTCATGTTTGTAGCAAAACATGTTTGTCCTTTATTCTTCTTTCTGTGTTTATTTTGTTTATTTACATATGTTTGTTCTTGATCACTTACAGCTAGTTTATTATCTACATTATTTGTATATACAACGTCTCTGTTGTGTGGATTGCTCATTGTGTATTCACTAGCAATACAGGCTCGATTTGGTGAATTGTTTTCCTGACATTGTGAAATTTTTATTTCCGTCGGTGCGTTGCAGTCACTGTCATGGAACTTGTTGTTTGCAGTTATCGGCCTAATCGTTTCATAATGCCTCGTCTTGTTATTGAATTCAGCGATCCGGTCGTTAAGTGATCGTTCCCGTGTTGTTTCAAGTCCACCATGTAATGATGCGTTTGCTTGTTTTAAATCTGCACATATTACTTGCAGTTCACCGTTAGCTTGATGTAACATGTTGTTCTCTGATTGCACATGTTCATTTTGGGCTTCCTTTTCACGTAATGTTGACTTTAAATCATGTACTGTTGTTGCATTATCGGGTGATAGTGCAGTCCTGCCATTTCTTAGATTTTCAATCTCTGCCAAATAGACATGTTTTTCAAAGTTCAGGTCATTATTCACAGTCAATAATTTCTTGTTTTCAGTACATAGGATGCCGTGCTGGTGTTGCATAAGTTCAAATGCAGCAGAAGTACCGTTGTTAGTTGTGTACACATGCTCAAGTTTTGCTTCCAATCTATTTTTGTCATGTTTCAAACTTTCACTGGTTCGGTGTAGTTCCATGATGTCTAGTTGTAGCTTGTTGTTGCATTGTGTCAACATGTTATTGTTTGAGATGGCACTTTGCTCGTTCTGT
Organism: Sweltsa coloradensis; assembly: GCA_024449915.1. NCBI lineage: Eukaryota > Metazoa > Arthropoda > Insecta > Plecoptera > Chloroperlidae > Sweltsa > Sweltsa coloradensis. The sequence continues at coordinate 21,179 of JAMZAV010017034.1, read as the reverse complement.
TTTAGCTGCACATTATTCCACGTTAATTGTTGTTTCTTGTTATTTGTTGTTGTATTTGTGCTGTCTTAGCTTCGGATTGCATTTTTTCATGAGCCAATGTAGATTGCAGTAATGCGAGTTGTTCTCGTAGTGCATGTAGTTCTGATGTTGCATTGTCGTCGGGAGTAGTGTGTGTTGTTGTTGTGCCAAATCCTACCGTAGATTTATTGTTATTTACCCTATTAAGTAGTTGGACTTCAGCGTTCATCCTATTGCTTTGTGATGCATCAAATAAATCAATACTATTAGCCCCTTGAACCAATTGGTTTCGGCTATAAAGGATATCGAATTTGAAGTAAGTAAAAAAATCATTGCCCAAAATTCCACTGTAATAAGAGTCAGATTCTCGAGAAAGAATGAAAACTTTCGGGTAGGTATATATGCAATTACCTAACTGTAAACTTATTGGTGCTTCCCCTATAATAGGCAATGTGTGTCCAGTAATGGAGGATACATATGCTGTATTATGACGAAAAAATGGAATTTGACAATCGATTGCAACGGATTCAGATAACAAAGAAACATCAGCACCTGTATCAACTATAAATGAAACAAAAGTTTTACTTTTTTGATCATTGTAAATAAGTTGTGCTTGCACTAAAGGTTTGTTAGTTCCTGTCTGTATTGAATTAATGTTCACATAAACCACGTGCGGCGGAACTTTCAGCCGTGGTTCCTTGAGTTTAAACAGTTATTAGTGCCTGATTGCGTGTAAGTGTTGTGGGGGAGGGGGTGACAATGGGGGTGATTGCCCTGCTGTAAGGTTTCGCACCTAGGTTCACAACGCCCTCCGTTATCACAGTGCAAGCATGTGAAAACTGTTGCATTCGCAGATGCGTGTTGAGAGTGTTGATCAGTGAATTTATTAATTACACTTTGTTTGTCTGTTACATTATGTAACAACGAATCACTAGCCATTTCAATGTCAATCCTTTCCTCTTTTAATGCAATGTCCAATGCCTGTTCATAAGTTTTGGGATTGGCACTAAGCACTAAGCGCCTAATGTAATTGTTTGCAATACCTTTGATTAGTTGTTTTTGCATGTTTTCATCTAACAATTTTTTACAAATATTTTGTTGTTCAGTATCTCCTGTGATAGTAAAACATTTGAATGCAGCAATAGAAAGCTTAATAGCAAATTGCTTTATGCTTTCCGTGGGTAATTGAATGCTTTGATTAAATGTTTGGACCAATTGGTCATGTATTTCATCTGCGTGAAACCAATCAATTAATTTTTCCTTTAAAACATGATAAGGAGCATTTAACAGGGCAACATTATTGTTTACGAAGTCACGCGCGTCCCCGTTCAATTTGAGACGAGCTATGACTCCTTGTTGTACTGGCGACAAATTATATAACAAAGAAATTTGGTCTACTTGATTAAAGAAGTCTTTTATTTTAGTGCTATTTGTTTGTCCAGAAAATGTTGGTATTAAATTAATATGACCCAAATCGGCAATTGTATTGTTGATTTGACTTTCATTTATCTCAGGTGAGATGGGTGGTGAGGTTGATGATGCCATTGCACATAAACCAATTAATAAGCATGCATATAAAGTGATCAGAGTGCAGTTGTGTATAGCATGTGTGTGTGACTGTACCTTTTGTAACATGTGAGTCCAAAGTAAGTGCTATAAATGCTGTAAGAAAATATTTCGCCAAGTGGGCTGATTATTACACATTAATATTTTATAACGAGAGACAATTAATAGAACAGAATATATAATAAAACACATTTTGTTCAATAAGTAGAAAATTATTGGCCATAAAATTTTATATTTTCCGACACTGTTTAATTTTCAGAAAATGTGCCTGTTGTGAAGTGAAATCGTGATATAAATCCAAAAGAATGTCAAGGAAGGCTTTAAGCAATATAATAAGACTAAGTGAACGTGCAGTAATTTAGACATGCAATTTGTGTCATTGAACTGAAACTTGTAATGCAATGATGTATAAGAAAGCTTATTTTCCATTTTAATTTACCAACAAATAAATCATGCATAGTAACTTGCGGCATTATGTGCCTGACCAGAAAAATATGTACCATGATTTATTAATTAATTTGTTAATATATCTCATCATTTTCATATTGTCAAAGTTTTGTTTGCAAATTTATTGAAGTTATTTTTATTCATAATTTAGTAGGAATTTTATGTTTCAAACAATCCCCAACATGGATTGGAATTTATCTGTATTAAAAAAAATTCAAGAAAAAAAATATTCCCACCGCAAGACACCAGTGTCATGGTTCGAGCCTGGGGTAGTAAGATAATAAGGGCTGCCACCACTTGAAGTTATACTGCTTCAAGACCAGTTTAATTTACATAATTTATAATGGTTTAGCGTGCTATGCTTCGAAAGGGGTAGTGGGAAGGTATGTACATTGTACATAGCCAATTAAATATCTTGGATTAACTTTGACATAAATGATAATCAAACTGAGACACATTTCCAATTAACACATTATTTATTGATACATAATAAGTACATAGTAATTGTTAACTCACCAGTCAGTAGATTGTTGATGGGGTCAGCTATCGTATAGATAGACTAGTTAAGAGAGCCACGAAGAAGCTGATTTTATTGGGAAAGCTGCGCGCTTTATATACAAAATCTGTGGTCTTAATGACATAAAATAATACATTTCCATGACGTAGAGTAATGACATTTGACAGAGTTTCCTATGGTGTACACGTGATAGCACGTGATAGCCGTGTGTTAGTTCAATCTTGTTAAGATGTTATAGAATATTGCGTATATTCCGACACATACAGAGAGGTGACTGATCCGTGTCTTGCCCGAGGCAATCTCATTAGTTGTAATGTGAGGTAATTTAGATAAGCGAGCTAAATGAGTTGTTATTCCAAATGTTGAGCGTGGATGGTAATTCTGATGAATTATTGTACGCTTGTAAGCAATGACAAAAGTTAATATTTATGTATAAAAATATAATGATAGTCGTCGCGATTAACCGCCCCATGACAATATTACTGTTGCCGATAACAGTAAAATATCGTCAAATGGTGTTGGCGACATACTCACGAACTTTAAGTGTTCCGATTCCGAGGAAATAGTTCCTAAGATTGTTAAAAATGTTATTCATGTACCTAACTTGGCAACAAATCTTTTATCTGTTTCAAAAATAACTGAAAAAGGATATGTTGTGACATTTGATAAACATGGGTGTAAGGTGTATGATGAACATCTCATATCGTTAGATGTTGCACCTGAACTCACTGGAACTCTCAAAGGAGGTATCTATACATTAGATCAAAGTGAACACAATACAGAGCAAGTGAGGGCTTTGGCAGTAAGTAAGCCTATTTCTGATCATGAATTATGGCATCGGCGATTAGGCCACTTAAATCGTAAGGGATTAAAACTTCACTCAAGCAAGGCCTTGTAAAAGGGATATGTTTGATAATGAATGTTTAGATCCATGTACAGTATGTTTAGAAGGTAAGCAGACTGTAACCAAGTTCCCAAAGTCTGGGGGAAAGAGCAAAAGATTTGCTTGAACTAATTCATGGTGACATAATGGGTCCCATGGAAGAACCCTCTTGGTCCGGCTCTAGATATTGTCTAATATTTGTAGACGACTACAGTCGTAAAACTTTCGGTTATATGCTAAAGGAAAAAAGTGAAGCTTTCTCCAAATTTGTAGAGTTTAAAGCAATGAGCGAGAAGCATACAGGTAAGTCTATCAAGGTGATTCGTACCGATAACGGTGGGGAATTTACCAGTTATGAGTTTGAAAATTACTTAAAAAATAATGGTATTGTCCATCAAAAAACTATCCCTCATACTCCCCAACAAATGGAGTAGTGGAACGCACAAATCGTACTCTTATGGAGCGTGTTAGATGCATGCTATTTGATTCAGGTTTAGAAAAGAAGTTTTGGGCTGAGGCCATGAACACTTCTATTTACATAAAGAATAGATGTCCCAACTGCGGCAATAAAGAATGCTGTTCCTGAGGAAGTTTGGACTGGTGAAAAATAGATGTGTCGCACCTTCGATATTTTGGTAGTAAAGCACAAGTTCATATTCCGGATGAAAAGCGTAGAAAACTCGACAAAAAATCGGTTGAATGCATCCTTGTAGGGTATGGCGAAACTACTAAGGGTTATCGTCTGGTACGCGCAGACAATCCTAAAACCTTGATTTTTGCTCGTGATATTGTAATCATAGAGTCAGCTGCAGGAAATGTAATATCAAATCAGACAGTAAGCATAACTCTGAAGTTGAACCTTTTACCAACATACAGATCCAACAGCAGGGTGCAATCCCATCGACTGATGATGATAATGCAAATGACTTGGAAAGATTATCTTACAATGATAATTCTAGTGATGTTTCAAATGATAGTCATGAGGAAAATAGTGATGTCGAGGAATTTAGAGGTTTTGATTTGGAACCTGTGCAGGCCAATTTTATTCGGAATAGATACCCGACTAGACATAGAAAACCTTTAAGGACGAAAACTATGAATATGCAGGTTTTTCTTTCTTAATTCAAAATGATAACCATAATCTTGTTTGTAATAAACAAACAAGATCCTCAATGTGTAAATGATGCTCTAGAGCGTACTGATAAAGATCTATGGAAACAAGCTATGAATGAGGAAATGCATGCTTTAACCAATAATGAAACCTGGGAATTAGTTGACCGTCCAACTAATAAAATGTTGTCAAATGTAAATGGGTTTTTAAAGAAAGGTTAGCACAGATGGCTCTGTACGCCATAAGGCAAGGCTTTGTTGCCAGGGGCTTTTCTCAGAAATATGGTGAAGATTTCTTGGATACCTTTGCACCTGTAATTCGATTAACATCGATACGTATTTTGTTCGGACTAGCTGCAAAATTAGATCTTGAAATGGATCATGTAGATATCACCACAGCTTTTTTGAATGGTGAGTTGAATGAGGAAATCTATATGGAACAGCCAGAAGAATTCCTTAAGCTAGGCTATGAAAATAAAGTGTGTAAGCTAAAGAAGGCTATATATGGCCTTGAACAGGCGGCACGTTCATGGAATGCTAAATTAATCTTTTCTTGTTGAAACTTAATTTTGTCAATCAAAATATGATCCATGTGTGTATGTTAGGAAGCAGGATTCCAATCTCATTGTAATAGGCCTTCATGTTGATGATTTTTTCATTTTCTCTAATAACAAGTCAGAAACTGGGAACTCAAAAAACAAATCAGCCACAGCTTCAAAATGAAGGACCTAGGAGAATTGCAGGAATGTTTGGGGATGAAGGTGATCAGAGATAGAAAATCTGGTCAATCAAACTAAATCAATCAAAGTATGCAGAAGAAGTTCTTGTGTAGATTTGGTATGGAGGGTTGTAAGGCTGTAGGATCCCCGATGGAGGCAAACTTAAAACTTGAGAAAGAAGTTGACGGTAAAAGAATGGTGAATACCAACAAATAATTGGTGCGTTAATGTATCTTTCTGTGTGCACAAGACCTGACTAAGTTTTTCAATTAGTTATTTAAGTCAATTTAATAAACTGTCATGGAACGAAGCATTTTCAAGCAGTGAAGCGTGTTCTAAGATACTTAAGAGGAACACTAGATTATTGTTTATGTTTTACTAAGGAGAAGGTAACTTGTTGCATATGCAGTATGCAGGTCGTGGAAACTGTGCAATTGACGGCCACTCATATTCTGGTTGTATTTTAACATACAATGATGGACCAGTAAGCTGGTTAGCTAAGAAACAAAAATCTGTAGCACTTAGTTCAACCGAAGCTGAATATATTGCAATTTGTGTGAAGCATGTAAAGATATTGCTTTCATAAAAGGATCAATATCAGAATTGCAAAAGGATTTAGGGACGGTAACAATTTTTAATGATAACCAGAGTGCTGGTAAACTTGTTGAAAACCTTGTTTTTCATAATAGAACTAAACATGTTGCAGTCAAATATCATTATGTTAGAGAGTTGGCTGAACAGGGTGAAGTAATTGTAAAGTACATGGCAGGGGAAAAAATGCCAGCAGACATACTTACAAAAGCTCTGTCAAAAGATAAGACATTCAGTTGCGTTAAAGGAATAGGTCTAAATGCCTAAACAAGTTGTGTTGTCACTTAAATGTTTAAAAGTCATTAGATTAAGTGAGGGTGTTACATTTATTTGTGTTTTATAACCTAATGTCTTTTTGAATTTTGCCGGTATATATTCCACCGCCACCTTGATGTATATTCTTTGTTTGTAACTTCCCATTTCCGTTGTATCCCCCCTCTCTTCCTGTTTTCTGTAAGCACACTTGACGTGCAGAAAACGTTGTAACATTTTCATACAATAAACCACAAATAATCTATATAAATGTGCAATTCTTTACTTTGCCTAACAAGTTTGTCTTCTGTGTCGATCAGGATGTGTAGTAGTGCTGTCTCTCTTGTGCCAAGGTTTGCCAGCAGATCGTAGTCATTTCTGTAGTCGGAGTACTCCTCGCATTCTAGTAGTAGGCCTAGATGTATTGCGTCTTCGTCCGCCTCTCCGCATCTACATTGCGCTTCTTGTTCCAGTCCCAGTCTGGCTAGCGTGGCTCTCATTGAGCCATGGCCTGTTATAAGGAATATGGCGGCTTGCCCTGGGTGGAACCATGTCCTTTCCATTCTGTTTTCTACATTGGGTAGGAAGTTGTGTGTTATTCTTCCGTCCTGGCTTCTGTCCCAGGTCTCTTGCCATACACTGTATAGTTCGTGTTAGATCCAGGTGACCTCGCTTCTTTGAAATATCTTCCTTTCTCTTCCTACCCTCTGCGTTGTGTTCGTGGTTATTTCTCCCCAGCTTGTCTCGACGTTTTTCCTAAGTTTGTAAGCAAGACCTCTTTTAACTATCTCCAGATCTAGTGGCAGTTTGCCGGTTAGTACCTGCAGGGCGTCTGTTGATGTGGTCCTGCAGGCTCGAGATATTATAAGTAGTAGGTGCCTCTGTATGGTTCTGATGTTTCTCTTCATTGTACTATTTTCAGCCCTGTGGTACCATACCGAGGCGCAATAACTTATAATGGGGACGGCTACTTGGTCGTACAAACGTGAGAGTGCCGGGCCTTTTAGTCCCCATTCAGCTCTTGAGATTCTAAGAATCATTCCAAATGTTGACTTTATTTCGTCTTTTAGGTAGTTTATATGTGGGAGGAAGTTCATCTTAGTGTCTAAGATTATTCCTAAAAATATCTGTATTCTTCGACTGTTCGAATTGTAGCTCCATTTACTTTTATTATGGGCATTCTCTTCATTTTACCTTTTAATAGCATCTTCTTGATTTTGCTTGCAGATATGGTCATCTTGTGGGTCTTGTTCCAATTTGATGAGACTTCCATTACTTCGTTGCCTTTCCTCTCAAGTTCTCGTCTGCTGTCTCCGAAGATCAGGACTGCCTTGTCGTCTGCGTAGGCTATTGTTATTGAGTCTTCATTTATCCTGTTGGTATCTTCATCAAACACGAGGTTCCATGAGAGTGGCACTAATACGGAGCCCTGGGGGCATCCTCTAGTTATATGTTTGGTGGTTTTCTCAAATTTTGTCTATATAGAAGCCTCTCTGTTTATGTAGGGGTTCCTCATTAATTTGTAGAGTTTAGGTGGGCAGTTAATGTGTCTGAGTCTTCTAAAAATACTCTCATGCCAGATATTGTCGAAAGCCCCAGCAATATCAATGAATATCACTAATACATATTTGCTGACGCTTTCTTTAATAGTGGATAGCAGTGTGTGCATTAAGATCAACAGGTGTAGTAGTTTGCCATGCTCGTTGTGGGAGTGCGGATGGCTTCATCGGTTCACAAGGATTTGTTCTTTCTTCAAGACAGGACTAACATTTGGAAACCATGTCTTTAATGTGTTGTCCAATCGAAGGCCACCATACAGAGCTACGAGCACGCTCTCTGCACTTATTGATTCCAATATGTCCTTCATGGATGGATTTCAAAACCTCCTTTCTCATACCTACTGGAATGATGAGTCGGTTGTCTTTCATAAGTAGGTCTGTTGAATCGTAAGGTTTGCTCTTTCCTGAAAGAAAGGTAGACAGTGTGGTATAAGATTGCTTTTGGTTGGCCAGCCCTTTTTGATGTATTCTCTGACCAACTTGCAGGTGTCGTCTGCCTCCTGAGCTTGCTTTATTTCACTCAAGCGCTTGTCAGTGGCCGGCAACTCCTGTACAACATGTCCTACAAAGGCTTCTATCTCCTTCTGGAACGCACATCCTTTACCGAACTGACACTTACAGGTTTTCTGGATAAACGTGTCAACTGTATACAAGTCCTTTCAGGTACATGAGATACAGTGAACGAAAATCTCATGAGCTTCAGCCTCATTCGTAGAATCCTTGGTGACAACTCGTGCAATGACTTCTGCCCATGATCGGCACCAAGGGTAGGTGATCGGTTTTGAATCTGAAAGTCCTTTCCTTAAAGGAAGTTTTCGAACTTTCACACGCCCATACAATTCCTAGGCCTCTTTTTCTATCTGAGCATATCTCTGTTCTGTTGGAGATAGGGCTCTGGACGTAAAAGCAACAGGACGCCAGACTCCAGTCTTGTCGTTTTGTTCCATCCCGGCTCCTAATCCGTAAGAGGATGCATCAGTTGTCAGACGAATTGGTTGATTGACATTATAAAACATAAGGGTGGGTGCAGTTGAAAGCTCCGTTTTTATGTGCTGGAACGCCTCTTCTTGCAGATGACCCCACACAAAAGCATTTGATTTATTTACAACTCGCGTACCGGTTGTGTTATGTCAGCCAGGTTGGGTACAAATTGGAGCATCTGGTTAACTATGCCCAGTAGCCTACGAACGCCATGAACGTCAGTCGGACTCTTCTTTTTGGAGATCGCAGCAACCTTGTCTGGATCAGGTCGCAAGCCTCCTTCCCCAACAATGTAGCCAAGGAACTTGAGGTTGGAGATGCTGAATTGACATTTCGGCGCATTCAGGGTGATATGGCCCTCCTCCATTCTCTTGAGTACTTGATGTAAACGCTCGTCATGCTCCTTTTGATTTTACCGTAGACCAAGACGTCGTCCATGTGGCAGATAACTCCTTTAAACCCTGCGAGTAGTTCTGGCATTTTGCGTTGGTAAACTTCTGGCGCAGAAGTAATGCCAAACAGCATTCGATTAAAAACAATATCTTCCTTCTGGGGTAATAAAGTCGTTATCTTTGCAGACTTTTGGGCTAATTTAATTTGCCAAAACCCGCTGTTGGCATCGAGTTTCGTGAATATTTTAGCCTCGCCCAGATGTCCCAATGCTTCGTCTTTTTCGGAAGCATGTGTCGCTCCCGCTGGACGCTCTTATTTAGGTGTGTCAAATCCACACATATCCTTACAGAACCATCATTCTTCGGTACCACTACCATACCTGCACACCACGTGGTTGGTTCATCCACCTTGGATATCTTCCATCTCTTGAGTCTTGTTGGACCTTCTTGACGAGAGGAAGTGCACACGACGCGGAGTAGATATGGAATAGGGTTCAGCATCAGGCTTGAGTTTGATTACGTACTCGCCTTCCATCTGACCCAGCCCTGTAAACAGCTTCGGAAACTTACGCTTGACAGCGTCGACGTTAGTCAAATCTTTCTGACGTAGGCCTCCTACCTCTTCGATTTTACCCACCAAGTTGAGGCCTTGAATTGCTGGTCTCCCCAGTAATGGTGTGTTAACCCGAGAGTAGTCGCGCCCCTGTTTGTAACGTTAGTAGTCGCGCGCGGTCCTTTAGACCGCATTATTTATTATGGGCTAATAACGTTAGGATGACGTTTTGATTACGAATATAAGGTAATTTATAATATATGTAACAGCATACCTGGTTATATTAATCAATTGTCAATCAATAATCAATAAAATCAATCAATAATCAATCAAGCTCAGAAAAGTATTAAACCTACAATAAGGTTTAAAATTATGTTTTGAATCCTGCTTTAGTTCGTATTATTAGTAAACCAAGACAGTAATATTATGCCAACACTGTATGTTGAAGAATAATCAACCTACAATAACAAAATACATGTCTCATAATAGTGATTGAGTATGCATATTTTTGCCTCCCTTAGTAGTCGCGCAGCGGTCGAAAAGACCGAGCAACCAAACAGGACCTCTCATCTGAGATGAAGTTCTGCTGAAAACTGAATCGCGTATTGCACACTGGCTTCACAAATCTATTTTGGGAAGGTAGGCGGAACTAGACAAGCCACGCATGCGCGCTGTGCAAATACCAACTGTTGAAAAAAAAAGTCGGTCTAAAAGACCACACGCGACTACTCTCGGGTTAAGGTTGCGAACAACAAAAATACTTTGAACCGTCTCTTTTTCTTGATATTTCAAAGTCGCGTCGAACTGTCCTTTTACCTCGAGTGCAGATTGCCCAGGTCCAATAAGACGCTTGGTTGGGATACTGAGCTGTTGATGGCGGAACTTAGAATGGTAGTGACGTTCCGAGATAACTGTAACATCGGCTCCCGTGTCGATCTTGAAACGGACAGGAACATCTTCCACGATGACCGTTGCAACCCAAGGATCACTTCCACGGCTCTTCACTTCTCCGAGAAAAGCTTTCTCCAGCTGGACTTCTCTAACTCGAGGTGGTGTTTGTTTCGATTTTGTGCGGCAATTTTTCATAATGTCCGACGATGTTGCAGCCACGACACTTGACGTCAAGTGCAGGGCAGTCTTTAAAGGAGTGCATCGGTCGAGCACATCGCCTACACTTTCCTTGTTCTTGGAAGTCGTCGCACCCTGGTTTGGGATGTTTTTGGGTTTTTCCCAGTTAGTTCGACCTGCTTCAAACATGTGTATCCTCTTCAAGATCGCAGCACTTTTTGCTGGCCTTTGATTTCTTCGCTGCTTCTTGCTTTATCAATAGCCTTTTGAAGAGTCAGATCAGGATCCATCTGTAGTGTTTCTGATAATTTTAAATCATGTAGGCCAACTACTAACCTATCTCTAATTAACTCGTCTTGTAGGGCACCATAACCACAATGTTTCACCAGTGTATACAAAGCAGTTATAAAGGATGCAACAGATTCCCCTTCTTCTTGTATGCGCTTATGAAATTTAGCACGTTCAAATATGACATTTCTCCTTTTGACAAAGTGAGAATCAAATTTGTCCACGACAAGGGAGTAGTCCTGTTCTTGCTCAAGACTGAGTTTGAATGACAGGAGTATATTATCTTCTGCCTAATCGCCCATACAATAAATCAAGTTGTGAACTTGCTTATCACTAGGCTCAATTGAAAGCCCTGAAGAAATTAGAAATCTGTCGAACCTTCTAATTCATTTTGGCCAGGAAGGTGGATCTGAGAAGTCAAAATTGGTAGGTGGTTGAAGTTGGTATGCCTGTTGGCTTCTAGTGCTTACTTCACTCTGAATCCCGCCGCCGGTGCTACCTTCACGCTGGTCTTGGGGCATGTTTCAGCTCGTGCCTCCTTCGAGGTTAGCTTCTAATTTGTAACGACCCGGCCCTTGCGCCATCATATTTGAATAAAGCGCCTGACGCCTCATCAAGGTCTCGATAGGTAGCAGCACTGCCTACTTCCTGTGCCTTACCCTCAAGACGTGTTTTGTTGTTGTGCTAGAACTATCGCTACATTATATTTAAAATTGTGTGTTTTAATACATCATTAGTTTAAAATAAAAGCATACTTAGGACGAAACAAATAGCCGATATTTTAGAAGACGACCATCACAAGGTATGTCATTTATTATGTAGTTACATGCACCCATATTCATAGGGCCTACTATAGTGTGTATCCATTTAATGAACACTGCGAGGAGGGTTATATTAGTTAAGCATTGTACTCTACATTTATCTTTTATTTGTCTATGATAATTATTTATAGTAGATTGTCACCCATGTGCTTGGATTCTCAGAATTGAAGGTTCAAGAATGAATCTTCCCTCCGGGCATATTATTTTGTACAGTTGGCAATATGGAACTAAAATATCCACATCAGTGTCACCACCCTAAATCCCATCTCTTGCAGAGGGCGCTCACTTCACGAACTAGTAGTGCGCATGCGTGCGCCATTTCCCCCACTCCCCTTATTCGGAGCGGGAGGTAAAACTCATCCCTCCCAACAGCGCTCGCCTCACAATCTAGTAGTGCCATGCGCGCACTACCCCCTCCATTTCCACCCCTCCTGCTTGAGGGGGGCTAGTGTTATAAAATTAGACGCGCCCAGCCTCGGAGGACACTTCTCACTCAGTCACAGTCTCGACTCGTACTAAGGACTCTCATCCAGCACTATCGGAGCTCCCGCTCCTTGATGGTAGCAGGACACCCTACAAGGCAGGCAGTGAACGACACGGACGAGTGTCTCCTTCACAGTAGCCCAGGGTGGTCACCAGTACGAGTTGTTTTTTCGAGCTCAGTATTAAATAGCTCGAGGTCACAGAGAGCCCACATAGGGACTTGGTCTTTCACATAGACAGTTAGCATAGAAGAAGGTACATATTGCCAGCTTTTAGTGTTCGGGTTGACAATTTTCAGTGTTTTAAAAAAGTGTTAAATTCGAAAGTGTTTTATCTCATAGTAAAAAGTGTTTAAATTCAGTGCCAAGTTTTCAAGTGTTTATTTCCACGGTATCCTTTTTCATTTCCGTTCTCATTGCTAGGCAGGTTACACAATATCACCTCCACATACACACTCACACAGGGGACTGCTTTGGTACGCGAGTATCTCATCCTCTGACACTCTCACACACACTCACACAGAGGACTGCTTTGGTACGCAATTATCTCATCCTCTGACACTCACACCCACACTCACACGGGGGACTGCTTTGGTACGAAAGTATCTCATCCTCTGACCTCATTCCCGGACACTCTTACACACACCGGGAACTGCTTTGGTACGCAAGTATCTCATTCCCACACACTCTTTACACATACACCCTGGAAGCAAAGAGAACAAGATTCTGTTAGTAGTCTCCTCTCCTTTCCCTCATTACTGATTGTAGATAAATCAAGCAAGCAGTTTTTTCCCCCTAGACACGTGCCGGGGGGTAGGGGGGACGGGGTTCGCTAAAAAAATGGGAGCCGGGGGATTTGTTTTGGGGAAAACTTTAACGTAGCCCAAAACCGTGTTTTAAGGATACCAAATTCATTTTTTTGTTTTTGCGTGGAAATATTCTTTATTTTTTAAAACTCTACGTAAATACAAGGAAAAACCCAGTGTTTGGGGGTTACTGCACTCCCCCCCGGGTGGGGAGTCTCTCGGGCCCATTTTTTAAATTTAAAAAATTAATTGGAAAATCAACTATGGCAACTCAAATGTCATTGATTGATTATTCCTTCTCTGAGAGTGATCGAGAGAAAATTAACCCACATACAGAAGTGGGTGGTAGTTACACCAATATTGAACTAGCCACAGATGGGCGTTCAACAAAAAGAAATGTAAATGGGCAAGGAGGGCCCCAAAGGGGCCAAACTTTGATGTATTAATCTCCTACTAAAGGAGGGGAAAAAACCATTTCACGGGTGAAATGCAAGATGAAAAAATTTAAAAACTTTTTGGGGAGAAGAGAACAGGTATCAGGAACGAAAGAGAAGAGTCAAGCCCAGAACAAACTAAAAAGGGAAAAATCACTTTTTCCATTACCTCCCTCCCAAATTTTAAAGGGCGCCCGGGTTGGTACAGCCCCAATAAGGCAGGAAAAAAAATAGCTGGAAAGCTACATCTCCCCCAAAAGGGGACTTGTAGCATCCACACAGTCCCCCAAATAGCCAGGGCCAAGTACGGGGACTATCGTTTACTTTAAAAAATAAAAATTTTTTCGACTTAAGCAGCATAAATGTTTAAAAATGGAAGAGTTGACTAATTTATGAAGCGGTCAACAGAATTTTTCCCCTGACTTACAAAAACAGCTTCACTCTCCACCCAAACCCCCAAACCCCACGGGCCTCAATTACCAGCAAGAAGCGAACCAAACAGGCAATCCTGGGACTAAACCATGGGAAACTATAAACCAGGATTACATAGAACCCCGAAGAGGCCTTTTTGGGATTTCGATATTTACCCATCGAGAAAAAAAAGACAAGACAGTGGAAACCCTTTAAGTTTTCCCAAATCAAAATCCCCAGGGGAAAGCTAAAAGATATTAAACTGCCCCTTTTCTCTGGCCATGGGATAGAAAAGCCCCAAAATCGGGAATTCTTTCCCAGAATTCGGGGAAGATTTGCTCTTAAAGGGAACCAGGTTTGAAAATAAGCGAAACGATGGCACTCGGTATCCCCAAAACGTTTAAGGGGGAAAAAGCAGCACGATGGTGGCGTTTCCCCACAGGCGGATTCTCTATTTTGGACGTCCTTTGCCGTGTTTTTAATGACAAGTACGAGGCAGCGTTTATAAAGGGGCCGTTTTAAAAAAGGATTTGGAGGACCAAACCCCAACCCCCCGAACGAACATTATACACTACTTTCCAGGTCATCACAATTTTAAAAGGAAGATGGACGGTCGCTTCACAGATCCCAAAAAAGGGGGAACAGGGGCACGGGAGACAGAGGCCCCCTGAATACCAAAGGTTTATCGTTAAATAAAAAATCCCAATAACCTGCACGAGCAAAGCCAATGATGCCCGAGAAAATACAAAAAAGGGGTTATAGGGAACGACAATACAAACCCCCAAAGGGTCCATCACAGTTTGTTAAAACCATCTCTGGGCAAAAGGGTATAAAGCACTGTCCAAAAACTTCAAAACAAAAGGGGAAACATGTACGGGGGCGGCCCAAAACAGACCAAAAGGAAGGTGTGGACGGGCCCCCCCCCGGGGTTATTTTGAGAGCGTTGGACCCTTTTTACCGGGGGAAGGGACACGGGGTCAACCCACTTCGGGGGAAGAGGACAACAATGGTAATAGAGCAGGAAAACCATCCCCTTACAAGAATGTCCATTTTCGAAAAACAAAAAAAACCCACAGTCAAGTTTGGCGCCACGAGACAACCTGCCGACAGGTACGGGGGCCCAGGGACAAAAAAAAATCCCCCCAAACCCTCGCAGCTCTTCAAAAGAAAAAAAAGGACCCACTTCAAGAGAGGGGGGAAATTCATCTTTCCGGTGTTTCAAGTCCCAAAGATAAGGGCACTACGCTTCAGGGGCCCCCAAACCCATCAAGGCAATGGCAAATAAATGACAAAAAAAAAATTTTCCACAAAGAGGAAGGGAAGATCAGAAGTCAAAAAAAACTACCCCCGCCCCTCCCGAAAACCTAAAAAAGTGCAGGGAGGGAGATCAAAAACACCAAAATTTCAAACTCAAAAATTCTCAGCATCACCGGCGGGAAAAGGAGAGATGCACAATTCCGAAAAAAAACTAAAAAAAAAGGGGAGCTAAAACGAAAGACACAGTACCAAAAATTACAGCTTGAAATTTAAAAACCGTCGGAACCACTCCCTAAAAATAAATTAGCAGGAAAGAGTTTTTAAAGCTCTTCTCGATACGGAGCATCTGCTAGCCTTATTGATTCAACCAAAAGTGAAGATCTTAGACAACAAGGAAAAAAAATAAATTTACCAAACCCCGACCTACTCATTTATGACTCAAGGACACGTAGAAATTTAAGGGTCGAAAATTTTGCAAAAATATCATGGCAAGCAAATCACTAAAACATAAATTTTTTTTTTTGCATAAAAGGCCCGGGCCCATAATTTTTGGGGCGGGGACTTTCTTTTCAAAAAGGGATTTATCCTAGGGGTATCTGCAGGAGGTTTGGGCAAAACCCCAAAAAAAACCCCAAAAATCATTTCCTTTTGGGCAGGGCCAAAAAAGTTGAGGTTTCTCCCTCCCCGGGATCGACAGCGGACAAAAAATACCATAAACCCCGATTGGGAAAGGGCCCGCAGAAGCAAAAAAAGCCCCGTTGGAAAAGTCATCCCCAGACTTTTCTGCGGGAAAAGGGTTTTTTACAAAAAAAACCATGGGTGGGGACTGGCGTATGCACGGGGATAGAGTTTGGAAAATTTAAAACCCCTTCAGGGCAAAACCTAGACCCAAAAAAAACCGGCCCAAAAAAAAACTCCTGGATCAGTAACGATAAAAAATTTGGGATGAAGACATTTATAGAAAACCCTCGAGAGGGAAAAAGGGTTGTTTCCCGTACTCTTTCGGAAAAAAAGGGTTTCACCGGGGGCTGCACCCAATTGGGGCCTATGGGATAGATTTTCCGAACCCCTTTAAAAAGAGGAGCAAAGGGGAAACTCCACCTCAATGCCCAAAAATAGATTATATTTTTTCACAGTTGGGCAAAAACCCAAAATATTTTCGACAATCGATTTAAAGGGCCCAAAGGGGGGGCAAACAAAAAAGCCCCTGACACCCCAGCATAAGGACTTAACAGCCCTTTATCACCCGCACGAGGTTTATTCGTACAAAAGAAAGCCCTTTGGACTAGCGGATTCCCGGATTTACTTTTCCCGAGGGTGAGGCAAGGGCCCAGAAGGTGCAGCCAAATATAAATTTTATGGTTTCCCCAGACGACATCGTCTCTACCCCGTGAAAAATTGGGAAAGCCATGCAAGGGAAAATTTGCGGACGTGTTCGCCGATGTCAAAGGGGGAGGGTTCACCATAAAACCCCGGGGGGGTCAGCATTGGGTGCAGAAAATAAAAACTTTTGGGTCCCTATCCAAAACCCCGAAGGGCAGCCCTGATCCAGAAAAAATGGGGTGCTATCAATGCATACCCCAGGCCCCCAAAAAACCCAAAAAATATTTAGAGATTTTTTGGCCTTTGGGATTTTTTTTCTTTTATGTAAAGGACTTTTTAAAAATAGCGGCTCCCCTCACCAAACTACTTTTGAAAAAAACGAAGAATGGAAATGGACGAATAGTCAAGAAAACGCTTTCAATAAACCCTGAGGAGTGCTTAATGCGGATACAATTGGGCCCCACTTTACCTGACATGTCAAAAAACAACACCATTCAATGTGATGCAAGTTTCAAGGCCCAGGAGCTGTTTCATTTTTAAGATGGAGAAAAAGGGCCCCAAAACCCATAAACCCTTTTCAAGCAGGGTCCTCCTGCCCGGGAGAAAAAAGAGCCCACGGGATACCGAATTTGGGAAAGCTTGGGGTCTTATTTCAGTTTAAAAAAATTCCCTTCCCTATTTGAAAATAGTTAAATTTTTAAATTTAAAAAGATCAGCCCCTTTGAAGAGTTTTCCTTAAAATAGAAAAGCCATCCCCCGGGCGGATTGGAAAAATGGGCAATGAGGTTGATGGGTCTAAATGCGACCGTTACTTATCGTAAAGGGAGCACAAAACAAGCGGCTGATGCCCCCAGCAGAGCTCCCCTTTTGAAGTTAAAAAACCCCATCTACGGTCCCGATAGTGGGCGAGCTATTGCCAAAGAAGAACCCCCCCGATGAAATAAACTCATGTTTGCCAATTTAAACCCAAAAACCACCACCGGAGCATTAAAAACAAAAAAGGGGTACCCCCTCATTCCAAAAAACCAAACATTACGTCTTCCACGAGCACCAAAACATAAGATTTCCTTTCCTGAGGCACTAATGAACGACTTTTTTGAACCGAAGATATGGGCCCAAAAAACTCCCGAAGAAAAGGGTAACGAGCAAAAAACCGACCCCTTTATTTTTAATATTCAGCAAAAACTGGAGTGGAAGATGACCAGACCTAAATCAAGGCTACGGTGTGGATACAATGGAGTAGTCCCAAAAAAACAACCAAGAGGGTATAGTACCACCCCTAGTCCCACATCAAATGAGGGAAAAAGAATTTTATCTTACTTCATGACCACCCCCTCAGCAAACCATTTTGGCATCAAAAAAAATTAAAAAAAAAAAAAGCCCAAAAAACTACTGGCCAAATCTTAAAAAAAGTGTTACTGATTATATTTGTGGATGTGCCATTGCCCAAAAAAATCAAAAACCCCCGAACAAGCCCCCTTTTGGGAAAAAAGGGCAAACAAAATGACCAGAAAAAACCCCGGGCAACAGTTTTGGTGATTTGTTTGGCCCACTCCCTAAATAAAATGGTTTTGAAAAACGCATTAGTTAATTTTTGCGACTTCACACTAACCCAGAAAATCTACCCACTAAGGGGGAGCCCCCAGCAGTTACAGTGCCAATAAATTACAGATTATTGTTGTCGTACGGGTTTTGGATAAATCTACGTAGCGACAAGGCCCCGCAGTTTGCAAGTACCGTATGGGCGGAAAATATGTAGGGCGGGCTCGGTTTAAAACCAAAAGGGGAAGGGTTGCGCGATCGTCCACAAAAGGGTAACCCCACAAAAGGGGGATGATACGAAAAAATTTAAAACAAGGTTTAAAGTCTTTTCACCGAAAAAAAAAAAAAAAAAAAAAAAAAAAAAAAAAATTTAAAAAAAAAAAAAAAAAAAAAAAAAAAAAAAAAAAAACAAACCCCAAAAAAAAAAAAAAAAAAAAAAATCACGTGAATGGGCCGTTACCAGCTTTCTTTCCTTTCCCAAAATGTAAGGTAACTAGGGTTAAACCCGCAAAAATCCTTTTTGGGGGGGAAAGCAAGGCCCCTTATCAAAAACCAACTTTGAAATGGGGCTTAAAAGGGCACCCCAGGACATGAAGGGAACCCCCCCGGGACATCGGGAAATCCAAAAAACTGCATGAAAAGAGGGGAGAAACAAGGAAAAAAACCTTGATTCCCCGAAAACCAAACTCCCCTTTTTAAACCCCAGACTTTAAGGAAAGGCAACCGGCCACACAAAGGGTTTTGACCAATTTTTCAAATTTAACCCTTCGAATTTTGGGAGTTTTTCCCAAATTTACGGAAAAAACGGAATTCACGGGGGAAAATCCAACCCCCAAAACCCCCCTTAAAACAGGGAAGCAAAACAACCCCGTTACAAGGAGGGCCAGGAAAACAAAGTCTTCTTCCCCAAAACAAATTCCCCCCCCTTAAACCTAGAAATTGCAGTTGTTAAAAGAAACCCCCTGTTAACCCAAAAAAGGAACCCCTTGGAATTTTTTGAGCAAAACCCGCCAAGCGGGGAAAACCCAAGAAACGCCCACACGGGACCGAACTGCTGGCAAAGCAGAAGCGAGACTCTTTACTGGCAAAGCAGGGGCGTGATCCGTTACTGGTGAAGAAGGGGCGAGACTCTTTACTGGCAAAGCAGGGGCGTGACCCATTACACACACCCCGCAACACCAACAGGCAAAAGACTCCATCCCCCTCCAGACCGGAAACCCCCGAGGAGTATTTCCCTACACCCCAAAAAATTAACTTTCGACAGTCGGTAAAAACACCAAAACCGAAATCATCTGTCAAGGGTAAACTGGATAACCCCAAGACTAAAATCATCAAAACAGAAGAGGCGTTACGGGTCGAGAGGAAGATGAAGAGGGCAAAGCGTAACGCCCAAAGACACAAAGCCCGACTCAACATCTATCGGCACAAACCACCTACCGTTAACCCAACAGCTGACCATGCAGAACAATCAACTGACCCCAGCAAAGGTTATTTTACACAAGAGTTCCAGTCTCGCATGAAATGAAATGTTTTGATGTGTTTTCCCCTTAAGGGAAACCGTTACTATGACTGTTAACCATAAGGCTGAATTTTACATATTTTAAATGTGTTATTCTTCCACTGACCATTATTATATTATTTATACCATTTTTGTTGTAACTTAAGTTCCTTTTTAAGACTGTTAATAATTAACACGACTGTATGTATAAATAAATATTATGTTATTCCTCGCTTAGAGGGCCTTAAGTTACTTTGTGATAACTTAATGCTCTTTTCTGATTATTCTAGTTTATAAAATTTTAAGACGCCAGAAAACCTCAGTTTTCTAACGCCTCTAAAGGATTCTTTGGACCCGGGGGGTATTGTAACGACCCGGCCTTGCGCCATCATATTTGAATAAAGCGCCTGACGCCTCACCAAGGTCTCGATAGGTAGCAGCACTGCCTACTTCCTGTGGCCTTACCCCTCAAGACGTGTTTTGTTGTTGTGCTAGAACTATCGCTACATTATATTTAAAATTGTGTGTTTTAATACATCATTAGTTTAAAATAAAAGCATACTTAGGACGAAACAAATAGCCGATATTTTAGAAGACGACCATCACAAGGTATGTCATTTAAATTTTGTAGTTACATGCACCCATATTCATAGGGCCTACTATAGTGTGTATCCATTTAATGAACACTGCAGAGGGTTTTTATTGTTAGCATTGTACTCTACATTTATCTTTAATTTGTCTATGATAATTATTTTTGTAGATTTGTCACCCATGTGCTTGGATTCTCAGAATTGGAAGGTTCAAGAATGAATCTTCCCTCCGGGCATTTTTATTTTTGTACAGTTGGCAATATGGAACTAAAATATCCACAATCAGTGTCACCACCCTAAATCTCTTTCCCCTCTTGCAGAGGGCGCTCGCTTCACGAACTAGTAGTGCGCATGCGTGCGCCATTTCCCCCACTCCCCTTATTCGGAGCGGGAGGTAAAAACTCATCCCTTCCCAACAGCGCTCGCCTCACAATCTAGTAGTGCTCCATGCGCGCACTACCCCCCCCATTTCCACCCTCCTGCTTTGAGGGGGGGCTAGGTGTTATAAAAAAAGACGCGCCCAGCCTCGAAGAGACACTTCTCACTCAGTCCAAATTCTCGACCCCCGTACTTAAGGACTCTCATCCAGCACTATCGGAGGCTCCCGCCTCCTTGATGGTAGCAGGACACCCCACAGGCAGGCAGGGGAACGACAAAGGACGAGTGTCTCCTTCACAGTAGCCCAGGGGGTCACCAGTACGAGTTGTTTTTTTTTCGAGCTCAGTATTAAATAGCTCGAGGTCACAGAGAGCCCACATAGGGACTTGGTCTGTCACATAGACAGTTAGCATAGGATAAGGTACATATTGCAGCTTTTAGTGTTCGGGGTTGATAATTTCAGTGTTTTAAAAAAAAGTGTTAAATTCGGGAAGGTTTTTCTCATAGTAAAAGGGGTTTAATCAGGCCAAAAGTGTTTTTTATCTCATTTTTTGTAAGTAAAATTTAAATTCATCACACAGTGTTTTACAAAATTCTATTTCATTCCCCTTTACGCGGGATCCTTTGACATTAAACTCCAGGGTTTTACCAAAACTCATCCCGATATCTACCATCCAAGGGTGCACGGATTAC